>JBAMJV010007277.1:0-87803 GCA_037951105.1 Echinarachnius parma | reverse complement strand
GACACTGAGACTAGTAAAATTATCTTTAGGTCTTCTTATACCAGAAGCTATTAATAGTGAGGTTCTACTGTATTTCTTTCACAATTAGCCCATTTAGGTCAAACAAAGAGGCATGTGAAGTCCCACTATTAAAGGTGGGAGGGGTAGGGTTAGGGCATATGGCATGAGACGATACGATGGGTCTGGTGATGGTAAAGACTTGGTCCCTTAGAGTGGGGTTCTAGACTACTGAGAAGCTGACAAAAAGTTCTTAAAGTGAGGCCTGTAAAATGTCTAACTCCACGATAATTACTTGGAGCTTCCTCATTTCTCTTCTACCGTGTTGTTTAGCTTATGGTAAGAGAAGAATAAAATAGGGTTAGATTTTTCCAAATGCCCCTTTAGTATGACGATATCTATCATACAGCTCAAAGGTATTAACAAACGGTCATAAACCTCATAAACGTCGGTTGTAAAAAGCTGACGCATATTTTCGCTTTTTTAACCAGGAAAGCAGTGTTCTTTTTCAATGAAACTTTCACAAATCATTCGGACATATCTTACAATGATTTTGGTACAGGATTGAAGTCTCGAATGTCATTTAGGGCAATAACTGACACTTTACAGGCCTCAATTTAAGAGACCCAATGTTTGCTGGGAGGTTGGAGGGATGTTTTTATGGCTCCTGTACGGCATGGGACGACACATTGGACCTGGCGATGGTACAGACTTGGTCCTTTCTTATAAGAGTGGGGTTCTAGACTACAGAGAGGGTCAGAGTTAGGGAGTTGGGACACCAAACGACCCAGGATCTCCCAACTTTGGAAGGGTATATTTATGGCTCCTGTGCGGCATGGGACGACACATTAGACCTGGTGATGGTAAAGACTTGGTCCCTCAGTTTTGGGTTCTGGAGCCCTACAGCCCTGTCCACATCTCCACTGGAATGCAGCCACACCAACGCAGTCCTATAATACAAAAATAAGAAAAGAAAACAAACTGTCAGTACTCATGCACCATCAAGGGTCTGCCAACTTTGCTAAATTCATGGAGGAAATAGCATTTATAGAGCACCATGTACATGTATCTAGGTGCCCTATTCAGAGGCACAGTGTTACCCTTGGTCATCAGGTACAGTTCAAACCCACACAATTATCGTGCACCATCTCAACTCCCAGAGGAACATATTAGAGATGATTTTCAATCATATTAGGTGCTATATAAATTGAATATATTATTATTATTATTATTATTATTATTATTATTAGCCCAAGCTCCTGTACTATATTGGGTGCTGCATGCTAATTTAACACCCCCACCAAGTGAAGGACATGAAATGCCAGGGCACAGATTCAGTAATTTGGGTCCCGAGATTAGAAGTCAAGCACTTTATCCGATCGTGCCACAACGCCTCCATATCCAAATCACTGCAAAGCGTTTAGAGATAATGATCAATCTAATTATAGGCTACATGTGTCAAGTACCAAGTAGAAGTAAAAGAAAAAGTATGAAATTAAATTTTCAAATTTTGAGTAAAATTCAATGAGTTGATAAACAATGCTTTTGGGAAAATTCCACTTACCCCTTAGACTTCTTTGCAAGTCCTCTCCCAGGGAAGATGACGTTGGTCGGGTTGAACTTGTTCTGTACAAAGTACTCCAACAACTCGTCCTCATTGACCTTGGTGTGCAGGTTCTTCAGGTACAGCTTCCTCTTGAACTGCATGCTGGGATCTGTTGGGAACAAGATCATGATTCAGCATTAAAGCGATATTGCGCAGTGAAACCTCGTTATAACTAGCACCTATGGCCCATTGAATTTACTTCGTAAAATCTGAATCAGGGCTTGAAAATAATGAAATATATATAGACATAGAACATATATTTTACCTTACTAGATCAGGTACCTCAATATAACAGAACTCGCTATGCAGAGGTTCTATTGTAACTGTTGAAATATGCAAGAACTGACAAAAAGAGTTAGTAAAATGTGAACTTTTCTGATCTAAGTACTCCAATAGCTCATCCTCATTGACCTTGGTGTGCAGGTTCTTCAGGTACAGTTTCCTCTTGAACTGCATGCTGGGATCTGTTGTAGAGGGATCATGGGAACTAGTTACTACATGTACAACGTTATGGAACATGTCTATAGAGGTCACCTGCCTACAGTGGCCACTGAACTTGTTTCCCATAGGTGGTTTTACTATATACATAGTTTAACTGTATGTTGGTTGATAAAATGTTTATTTCTGTGATCTGAAATGAAGTTGTTCTGTACAAAGTACTCCAACAACTCGTCCTTGTTGACCTTGGGGTAAAGGTCCCTAAGGTACAGTTTCCTCTCGAACTTCATGCTGGGATCTGTTGTAACAAGAGCATGGTTCAGCATGAATAATATTCTTTATTCATACAGCAGGGCCCGTGGCCCCAGAAAATGAGCTTCAAGATTCCAGACAGACACCAAAATTACAACACTATTCAATGTTTTTCTTTGTTTGTTTTTCGGGGGGGGGGGGGGGAGGCAAGCAAAGTTTAACAAGTCTCTATTCCTCTTGCCCAACTGGGCCACTACAGTGTCTTATATGAAAACATACCATTTATAAAATCACTTTGCACTATTATTGAAAATGCCTACTTCACATTTGATTACAACTTGACAGCAGCAATGTCTTGGTGGAGTTGTTTATAAATTGTGTATGCAAAGATATAAATACAAACAAAATATTTATCCCCCTCTGGACAGATTTTCACTTATTTATTTATTTATTTATTTATCCCCCTCTGGACTGATTTTCACTTACGCAGAACCTATATCGTCGCTGGGCTGTTAAAACCTTGTATCTCAAAAAAACTAAATGTTCAGGAGAGCACAAAATAGTCTTATTTTAACAAATTATGTGCGTAGGCTATGTTATTTGAACTTAAGACTATGTTTGATAATCAATTCGATATGAAATGGTTTAAATGCACGAAAAATAATTTGGAAGGCGGGAAATTGAGTTACGAGGTTTTCGCACTAAATCCTAAAATGAGATACAAGGTTTTTGAAAAGATGAATTTTGACATTATTTTTTAAGATATGCAACTCATGTGGTTAATAGAAGATGAATTACACCTTAAACTTCACATTTATCAAAGAAAGTAATTTTCACCAAAATTTGAAATACGAGGTTTTAACAGCCCAGCGACGATATGCATCTTGACTGTGCATGCAACTTGACCAGCAAATTTGAATATGAGCAAAAAACAATGCCTTGGTCAGTAAGATATTGATTGGTTCTTTTATACTTTTGTCACTTTTTTCCTTTTTCCCTGTACGACCAGGATTGTGTGCATATAGCGTTGACATTTAAATTTTAGATGTGGCTGAACCTACCATTAGTACTGTCTGCATTGATCTTGTGGATGAGGAGTCTGCATTCCCTGTTGCCCACTGTGGATGGCATGGAGATCCCATTCAGCTCACACAGTCTGTCTGCTTCCTCGGCTGATCTACACACCAATGTTGCGTACCTGTGTTACCAACAAATAATAATAATCATACATTTTAGTTATATCATGGTTTATACAAGGGAAGCTCCTTATAAAGAGTTCCAAGCTCTTTATAACAAGGTTTCATGGACCCAAGGTCCTTGTTAATGAGTCTGTATTCCTTGTTGCCCACTGTGGATGGCATGGAGATCCAATTCAGCTCACACAGTCTGTCTGCTTCCTCCGCTGATCTACACACCAACGTTGCATACCTGTATTACCAACAAATAATAATAATAATTTGATTTATATCATACTTTATATGAGGGAGCTCTGAGGGTCAAGTTCCAAGCTCTTTATATCAATGCATATTCATGTCCCTATCGTGTAACGACTTGACTGTTGACAAACATACAATACGCATGAATCCAAATAGCTGACTAATCTGAGCAGTACGACAGTCCAGTTAACTCGCTCCGCGCTAATAATTTTTCTACCAAAAATCAACGGAGATTGGACATGCTGCAACACTCCCTGGACTCTTTGACCTTTCAGTGATGTGATACCAATTACACTGGACTGATTACAGCTCAGACTAATAGGATACATGGAATCGGGCATCCTGTGATTATATGGGTTGTACGTTGGAGTTCGTACAGAAAAGAAATGATTAATGCGCACAGTCCAATCTAAATTATTACACTGGACTGTGCAGGGGCTCAGATGCCTCAGATAAATAGGATACATGGAATCGAGCATTGTGTGATTATAGGGGTTGTACGTTAGATATTGTACAGAAGGGAAAATAATACATGTGCATAAACTCGTCTAAGTGGTCACCCGTCTATAGCAGACACTAAAAGGGAAACAGGAAAATGGCCACTATAAAGAGGTGACCTCTATATAGCCAGGTGTTGGTGACCACTCTCGATATTTTGGCTGCTATAGACAGGTGGCCGCTAGGACAGGTTTTACTGCATGCGGGAGAGTTTGCTTACTTGACGGGGCACGCTTTGTGGCCCGAAGTGGTCTTTTTCTTGCTCTTGATGATCATACTGTTGGGGAAGATGTCTGCCTCCCCCAGGAACATGCTCAGATCTGATCTGCTCGTGCCAACTGGCAGGTTCCCACATCTCACAGAAAACTCATCCCCTGAAAAAGATAATGGAAAAATTGTGTTACAATGTATTTGTATGTATTAATTTTCAGCCTGAGTAATGTACTGTGTACCTTCTTTGTGTACAAATTATCTTTGACCTTTAAATGATATTTCCAAAGCACAGTGATGAGGTAATTTTTTTTCACTTGACTGTATTTTACTTGTTTTTCTTCCGTTTTCAACACTGGAATGCAAACAACAAACACCAAAGATTAAACTAGCTTTTAGCCTTTTACAAAGTATGTCAGTAAACCACAATTTTAATGAGTGATTTTTGTAATTTTATAAGGATTCACAATTCAGAAATAATGATATGAAACATGAATGTGTCAATTACCTTTCTTATCCTTTTTGGCGTGTGGTTCCTCAGATTCGCTGTTTGATCGTCCCCTCTTCTTTCCCCTCCTCTTCCTCTTCTTCTTTCCGTCCTGTCCGGTCTCCCCTCCTTCTGCTTGCTGTTGCTGATTACTTGCCCCATCTTTTCCCTTCTTTCCTTTCACCTTCTCTTTTGCTTTGAGTACCTGTTCTTTACCTCCTTTCTTAGGAATCTCTTTTCCTACAACGACCAGTTCTCCGGACAACTTTGCTTCAGGTCCCAAGGACTTCCTTTTCAAAACGGGGAAGTCAATCTCGTCATCTTCATCATCATCACCATCGCTGTTCAATTCATCTTGCTTGCTAGCTGGATCAAGTTCCTCATCATCATCATCATACGCAATGTCCACTTTGTGCCCAGATTTCAATGATTGTTTACCATTTTGTTTCTTTGTCTTTGCAAGATCTTTCTTCAAAGCAGATCCTCCCTTCCCCGGTTTCTCTCCCTTCGATGTCGAATCTGTGACTTGCCACTTGGACGTGCTTGCCGATTGCCCCCGGGGCGTAGCCAGGCCCTTGGTCTTGGCAGCTTTCTTAGCACTAGCAGGTCGCGTCTCTGAAGAGATGGACCCTTTCTGGAGTTTCTGCTTTTTGGCACCAGTTGGCTTCTTACTTTCACCATCATCGTCATTCTCAACTCCGTCCCCAAAACTCTGGAACGACAGCTTCTTTGCCAGGAGGTCACCCTTTGCTTGAACTTCGCCACCCTTTCTGGTTCTCGGCTCGCTGCGAGGTCGCTTCTTTCCGCTCGACATGCGATGCAGAATGGTCTCCTTTGTGGAAGCTTTGCCTTTGCCATCAACAGTCTTACTCAGTTTTGCTTTCTTCATTTTCTGTTTCTTCTGTGGGGAGTGTCCTAGATCCCCCTCCATGATCGGTCCCCTGGCTTTAATAATATACCTAAAGAATAAAACAGACAATTACAAGTGGTTTTAACTTTACTTACTAGTTACTAGTTACAATTGTTCATTTCATTTATTTCATATTTGTTTCCAAATTTTGTGTAGACGGCTTCAACTTTCATGTTCAACTGTTTGTTTAATTTGTAAAGTACTTTAAAGTCTTTACTAGTTTTACAATTACATTATGTATCTTTTGCAATTGTTTCTAGCCTATCATTAAAAGCTAGAATCATATTTCATATTTATGAATTTAAAATATGGAATTTGATTTTGAAATATTCCTGATCCTGCAACAGTGCAATTGCAAAGAAAAGTCAAACTCAAAGTAAGTGCATCACTGCACGCTGCAGCATGTTCATCATCCGCTCCCAATTAATTGGCATGCAATGCAATGGCATGCCATTGTCAATGTCCCAATGACATAATAAGCCTTATAATTACGTCAATAGTCAATAGTTTGGTCCAAACAGTAAGAGATTTATTGATCTAAAACAAATGTTAAATTCAACCTAATTCATTCAAGCTCAGAGGATTAGTCAAATTAATACCGATACCAGTCCCACATACGTAGTTTTGTGTTAGTACGCAACGGAGGTGCACTAAATAAATAACAAAAACTTCATATTCAGGGTCTATACTCGCACGCACATCGACACTAGTCAAATTAGACACACTCAAATATTGTTCACTTACCTCAAAATTCCTTTTTAAACAGTCACAAATATCAGCAAGTGAGTAATTCAGTCATTCATGCAGGATTTTGTCAGGCTCAGTTCAGTTTGATGTCACACATGTCGCAGTTGTCCATGTGCAAATTATCAAAATAGATAGTCTTTTTGCAAGGCACTATAACATATATTTGGTGTCTAGCTACGTATAAAGCTAAAGAGCCACCGACGTGCACGACGATATGTGCACGTACTGGCACATGCAACGTGAGGAATCTGCCCGAATAAAAATAAAGTGACAATGGGGACGATGATATATGTGAGGTGGGGTATGACCTGTATATGACCCCCCCCCCCCCCCCCCCCCCCCCCCAATTTGGTGCTCATTCATTATGTGATACAATAGAGTGCTACTTAGTTAGGAGCCTTGCAAAGTTAAAAAAATCCAAACATCCAAATAAAATTTGGATAAAGCTCACCCCCCTATCCAAACTTTGTTTATATTTGTTTGTATCCATCTCCGACATGGACAGAAAACTCAAATCATATAATGACTTTTTGAAAGTCATCGTATGATTTGGAGGAGTAAAGAAGTGCAGTTTTTGTTTTGCCTGGGATTTTGTTGTTATTATTTTTATTTTTATTTTTTTTGTTTGGGGGGGGGGGGGTTCCAATTCTTTCTTTTTTTTAATCCAAAATGGCCTACCCACCCACCCATGGATGTTTGGAATTTTAATTAACTTTGCAAGGCCCCTACTACTGTCCAAATTCAAAATCATCCGGGGGCTGTCGCTCAGCAAGTGCTCACCAAGTGTGTTATGTGGTGTCCATAATTATAGTCGTAGGACTAGGAGGCTGGTGGGGGCTGAGGGGGCTGCAGCCCCATGGAGTTTTTAAATCAGTCATATTCGGGCAAAAAGCACCAGTTCAATTCGGAAAAAACGTGTCATATTCGGACAAAACCATGTCATATTCGGGCGAAATAAGGTCATGGTCTGGCAAAACTCTTCCTCTTGAACCCCCCCCCCCCCCCCCCCATGTTTTTTGACAAAATAAAATACAAACGTTTTATTCTTCGATCTCCGCATGATTTTATAATAATGCGTATGTTTTTTAATTGTATAAATTGCCTTCATTACTGTTGGCGACACTAAATTTTATTTGCTAAAGATAAACCTTATTATATGCCGTGCCTATATACAAGTAATGTTTTATTTTTCCTCTTATGATTTGCTTGAGTCTATATAATCGATTCAGGTAACACAATATATACAGTATACAAGTAATGTTCCCAATACCACCGTTTCATTACTTTTGTCTCTTGATTTTATTTTGTTTTGCATAATATTCCTCATACCCAAAAAAATGCAATTTAATATAGCAAAACGCTGCACTTGTCGGTAAAAACAAAATGTAGATTTTCATAACACTAGAAAGGCCTCATCACAAGCTTTCATTTCATGCTTTGTTCTAACAAAGTGGTCAATAAAAAGTTTTGGTCAAACTGAATTTTAGTAACCAAAACCTGCACCATTACATTACAAAATAATAGTTATAACTCCACAAAGCCCGAAAGGAAGGAAAAATTACAAATGACTAAGTAAAAAACCTGTTATCATTTTTTTTTTAAAGAGCCGTTAAAACTCAACAGGGCACTCTCTAATAAGTCATTGGTTTCAACCATTTTAAAGAAAACATTGTGCATCCATGTGATGTTTTGTTGAAACAGTGATTAGATAGAGAGATAATCAACAACTATTTACAAACCTCTTTTGTTATTTTTTAAAAGAGGAAGCATTTTTTAAATTTTGTTAACGGCTGGTTCAAAATTATTGTGGGGCCCCACAATTATTACAAAGGGTTATATTTATGGATATTTCAGCCGTTTCTTAACCAATTTTGATCAAATAACGTTTATTCTATCATTACATTGTATGCTCTTTCAATTTTGACACTCAGTTTTTCATTTTCTCACAAAAAAATTATTCTGTGTATGGGCTCTCTATACCAAAACTCAAGGCTATCCCTTTAAAATGCCCATTTCTTCAAAACGTGAATTACCAACAAGTGCAGCTATAGCCGATCACATTTAACTCTGCCTTTATGATTTTCATTAAGTTCATCACAAGCGATTATATAACGTATTATGTTTTCATTTTAAATCAGACTTTGTATGTCTTAATTTTACACAATTTCCCCTTATATGTTTTTAGTGTTTTGGGGAAATTATTTGGGAGCACCCCCCCCCCCCCCCCCCCCCCCCCAATAGCTATATCCATCCCCCACCCCACAGCCTCCTTACCGTTAGTGGGCTAGTTATAATCCTATAGTTCATATTCTTTCTAAAATAAAACGACGGTGTTGATTGATTTGAAAATTCTACATTGTTTGCCCTCAAAATCAAATTGGGAAAAATGTATTTGCGCCCCCAATCGATCTCAAGTATGGAATTTCCTTGCCTTTAAAAAGGTTTTATCATCGATTGTTTTGAACTTTTTGGGTTGGGCGGAATGTCAAATGTCCCAAAAGTTTTTGATTTTCTCTATGATTTTTGTTAAAGGGATAGTTTAGTTTTGGTAAAGAGGGCACTTCACAAAATATTTTGTTGTGAGATAATGAAAAACTGACTGTCAAATGTGAAAGAACATACAATTTTAATGACAGAATAAACTTTATTTGATCAAAATCAGTTCAAACGGCTGAAATATCCATTAACGTATTTGTATTCAAGTCTCCTATTGAATCGATATTTTAACAAAACATCAAATGCACAATTTGTATGAAAAATGGCTAAAACCAATGAGTTTTTTTAGAGAGCGCCCTCTTGAGTTGTAACGGCTCTTTTTTAATGATAACAGGGGTTTTTATTTAGTCGTTTGTAATTGTGTATACTTTTCGAGCATGGTGGAGTTATATGTACCGTAATGGTGCAGGTTTTGGTTACTAAAGTTAAGTTTGACCAATACTCAACTATCCCTTTAATTTTTATTTTTTAAAAGCCTAATTGTCCCCATTCCTATGGCCATGCACTCCCATTCAGGGATACTACTTACAATTGGATCCCTCCTGTAATCATCTTCATCAGTCCCGTGATCGATGTCCCGGGCTTTTTTATTTTATTTATTTTGTAGTCATTCGCTCATCAAAATAACAACATAAGTATGTTTACAAACAATACATTGGAAAATTATCATCATAATTATACACCACAAATATTTTAGAGAAATCTTGATCCACGCATAAGTAATTAGGACCGGTTGTCAAGGACCAAAGCCATTTAAGTTACGAGTCATTTCATTGGTCGCCGCTGTAATTAGTGTGTGTCGATCGACCAATTACAGCAAAGATACCTTCCTCGTGACACTCGATATCGTGAATATGGCGTCTGTGTCGACGAAAGGACAGAAGTACATCGGCGAAACAAGGAACCAATTACGACATGGTAAACACTCTATCCGCTAACTTTCAAGTCTATTTTGAATAAGTAACTAATATAGAATAATATAGACCCTATTTAGAATTGAAACTCGTACCATTTATCATGTTCTTACGAAGTGTGTTGACTGCTGTATTTTAGTTTGTCTTCATTTCAGTCCCATCTATTGACTTTGATGATGGTGATGGCATGATGATGATTGATGGTGATGTCTGATGATCGATGACATGATGATGATGAAGATGATGATGCCTGATTATCTGATAATGACATTGACGATCAGACGATGAAGATGATGATGATGATGATGCCTGATAATGACATTGACGATCAGACGATGTCGATGATGATGATAATGATACTGATACTGATATAGATCGACAAATCTATCGCTTTCATGGCCTTTTTGACATTATTATTGTTATTTTCACTGTCGGCATTCTAGCGATAAACGCGACCGATACGCGGTGCCTTAAGAGGCAAGAACACCGTAGCTCTACAGTAAAAGTTACTTACGGAAAATCATTTTTTTTTGCACATAAAACACAACATATTTAGTATTTTGAGCGACATTTGTAGCCCTATCAATACATTTAGGGCTGTTATAATACTTTAACTCACCGATCTCGTGTGTCACTATACATGTCATTCTATAATTACGGCGAATTGTGAGATTTTCCACAATTTTCCATCACTCTTCGTCGGTCTTTCGCCGTTCAAACTGCCGTTATCGTACACAGATGCAATAATTACGGTATCGCTAGCGTGCACACAAAAAAAAAAAAAAAAAAACGACGCAAAATTAAAATGAGTTATTTGACTTGACAAACTGTTACCGCTACATTTTTAGCAAATAATTGTGGGCCAGTGATTCCAATAATTATTCGGTAGCGGTAACAGTTTGTCAAGTCAAATAACTCATATAAATTTTGTGTCGTTTTTTTTTTTTTTTTTTTTGTGTGCACGCTAGCGATACCGTAATTATTGCATCTGTGTACGATAACGGCAGTTTGAACGGCGAAAGACCGACGAAGAGTGATGGAAAATTGTGGAAAATCTCACAATTCGCCGTAATTATAGAATGACATGTATAGTGACACACAAGATCGGTGAGTTAAAGTATTATAACAGCCCTAAATGTATTGATAGGGCTACAAATGTCGCTCAAAATACTAAATATGTTGTGTTTTATGTGCAAAAAAAAAATGATTTTCCGTAAGTAACTTTTACTGTAGAGCTACGGTGTTCTTGCCTCTTAAGGCACCGCGTATCGGTCGCGTCTATCGCTAGAAGTAGAATGCCGACAGTGAAAATAACAATAATAATGTCAAAAAGGCCATGAAAGCGATAGATTTGTCGATCTAATACTGATACTGATAATGACTAATGACTTTAATGTGATGACCTGAATCCTGATGATGATCATGATTGAATCTTTTGCTGTTTCACTTTCACTCAGATTTATGTCTTGATTAGAGCTGAGTCAAACCGGATATTTTGCATTTCGAATATGAGTCGTGTAAAAACGGTCGGATATCGAATATTCGGAAAAAAAAAAAAAAAAAATCGATTTTTTTTTTTTTTTTTTTTTTTTTTTTTTTTTTTTTTTTTTTTTTTTTTTTTTTTTTTTTTTTTTCCGGATATTCGTATCCGAAAATTTGTATTCGGTATCCGACCTTCACGGTCGGATATCGAATAGCCATTCGATTTGACTCAGCTCTAGTCTTGATCATTTGAATTTGATGATGGTGATGACAAGAACGAAGTCCTGATGGCAGTGATGACGATGATGATGCCTAAGTGATAGTGATAATGACATGGAAGATGTCGATGACGATTATTGAAGCTGATGATTAAATGATTATGAGTGTTTGATTGGTCAAGTATTGTTAATGTTATCACGACGTAATATCACCAAAACCTGGAGGGTGTTTCACAAAGCAATATTTTTCATAATGAAAGATTTTTATGGTGGCATAATATAATATTATAATAAGGACATTTTGGCCTAAATTTTGCCAAAGCTTTGCCTAATTTTAGCCAAATTTGTATGACTTGGCTAAATTTTGGCAAAAGTTTTGCCAAATTTGGGGCAAAAGGTCCCCGTAACGCGTAATATTAACACCTTACAAAATTGTCATGATGACAAATTTGTCATGACAAAATATTGCTTAGTGAAACACCCTCCTGGTCATTGCTAATTAATGTACATGAGTATGAAATCATCCTTCTGAAATTGAATAAAACATGTTAATAATATAGTCGATAGTCTGCAGGAACTAATGGATTTTAATTTTCCTTTTCAGGTTATGGAGTGTACAAATATTCAAATAAATTCTTCACATATGAGGGAGAGTGGAAGGAAGGCAAAAAACATGGTAAGAAATTTACATAGTAAAAAGAAAAATATGTATACTGTCCGACTTTTGCAAGCCAAAATTCAAAAGTTGCAAGATAATAAATAGACCAGGGCCCCGTAACATAAAGATTCACGATTAATCGTACGATCAATCAATTGATCGTACGATTAATCGTGAATCTTTATGTTACGGGGCCCAGTTATACAATTTAAGTCTGAGACTTTAGAGGTGAGACTGAGAAGCTTAGAACTTGAAAATGTACTTCTAAAGCACAACAAAATAAAACACTGCAACGACTGTTTAATTAGTCTAGCAACTTGCGTGCCCTTTATTTAATTTTTGTGTTTGTTCTCGATGTTCACACAACAAATACAAAATTCATTTAAACATCTGTTTTGCTTGACAGGACATGGCAAGCTGCTGATGAGTGATGGGAGTTTCTACGAGGGAGAGTTCATCAACGGCGAGATCGAAGGCCACGGGTTTCGCCGCTGGTCCACCACGGGCAACACATACTCGGGCCAGTTCTACAACGGAGAGCTCCACGGGACCGGGGTGCTCAAGTTGGGGCGCGGAGGCTCGTACGAGGGAGAATGGCAGCATAATAAGAGAGAAGGTAGAGTGCAAGTTAAAGCAAAATTTTTTTGCAGAATTGGGAAACTCCAAACATTAAAACGCACTTTCATCATTGACCATGTGAAAGAATGCATCATGACGTCTGTTAATGTAAAGAGTTGGACAAAAACTAGTTGCTTTGAAATTTACTATTGGAGCAATAAAATGTTGAAAATTAAAAAAAAAGTTGTATGCACCCTGCTTCAATTCCTCGGGTGCAAAGCTCCAGCCATGCTGCATGTGAACTGATCGAATATGTAGCCACAGGTACTGCATTGTGCTACGTACCGCAAACCAATTGTGTATCAACTTCAACATGGAAACTGATACTTACAAACAACATCTGCTTTTAATTCGTTTCCATTAGCCAATGCTCAAAATAAGCATAGGCCTGCTAGCCTTGGGTCACTAAAAATGAGCTTAGGGCCACCAATGTGCATGCAACCAGATATAACAAGATTTTTGTTTCTTGTTTGGGGCCACCAGATTTAGGTTTCGGGCCACTCAAATCTGTAAGTCTTGATCGTTACTTGCCCGACTGTGCCAAAATAAGGGGAAAAAAAACTAAATTTCTAGCATTGCATTACCTTTCTTTCTATCAGGTCGTGGTGTGTTGAGGCTACCAGATGGAACTCTCTATGAAGGATCTTTCCACAATAACGTGAGACACGGTGAAGGCTCACAGACATATCCGTAAGTCACATACTTACTTTGCTGTCTATTAGTTGCTAGAGAAGCTATACTAATATTGTGGCTTGAGATAAACACTTGCCCACAATGATCCGGAGCTAGTACAAATTTATGTTGGGTCGGTTAATTTGAGTAAAAGACGAATGTTAGTGGCCCGATTGGGCGTCTAGATTTTTAAAATGACAATGACGGAATGAGAATTTTGATATATTCATCCATGTCAGACCATATCCATAGTTGATCAGTTGACTATGATCAATTATTGGGAGTGAGATTTTGAAGAGTAGACATTATAATACAGATGAAATGCAGTTTTGGGGCAAGTAAATTTGGGCTGAATTATATAACAGTCATTGATATCATATGAATTTGAGAAGGACAAAGTTAGTGAATCAGGTCACATATTTCTCGTAACGTAAACGACCTTCCCTACTAAGGTTTCATTGGAACTGTTGCTATTTATTTGTCTTTTACTAAAAAAAACAAAAAACAATGTATTTAATATGTGTGGTTTGCCATTGCACCATGTATGAGAAGAGGATTGGTGAGTCCTGAGAAGGGACTGTTGGTATTCTTTCTAGGATAGTCCTAAAAAGGACTGTGGTAGTCCTAAAAAGGGCTGTGGGTAGTCCTGGAAAAGACTGTTGGTATTCTTTCTTGAGCTTGTAGTTCTAATAAGAGCTACAGCGCCGGTATAGTTATTGTAAGGAAAATGTATTTGTCTTGGATATGTTCTAAAATTTGACGTTGTTAATGTTAATATTAATTTGTTGTTTCCCCCCTCATCCTTTGTAGAAATGGGGACCTGTACATGGGAGACTGGATTCAGGACAGGAGACAGGGCAGTGGGGAGTTGCGCTCAACAGATGGAACTATCTATGATGTAAGTCAATACATTTTTTTATTATTTAAAGATAGAGAAAACCGACCAGAAACAAATAAAATAAATGAAAATAAGCAAAGAATAACTGTCTTAGCTGGGAATCAAAACCTGAAAACTCCAGTTGCTAGACTGACAAATATATTTTTGAATAAATATGAAACAGCAAATAAAAAATGGGCTTCCACACGAGTGATGCATTGAAAAGGGATTTGGGGAAGGACTGGCATCATGAGAGCTTATAGCACAGGTTTGGCGGCAATCCGGAGGACTCTGGTTTTATTCCATTGAATTTGAATTTGAATTGATTAAATCTATTATTAAACTATAAAATTTATTATGTTGAAACAACTTAAAGAGTCAAAATTGTGTATAGAGATAGATACATAGATAGATAGATATATAGATAGATGGATGGATGGATGGATGGATGGATGGATGGATGGATGGATGGATGGATGGATGGATGGATGGATGGATGGATGGATGGATGGATGGATGGATGGATGGATGGATGGATGGATGGATGGATGGATGGATGGATGGATGGATGGATGGATGGATGGATGGATGGATGGATGGATGGATGGATGGATGGATGGATGGATGGATGGATGGATGGATGGATGGATGGATGGATGGATGGATGGATGGATGGATGGATAGATAGATAGATAGATAGATGGATAGATAAGACTGGTATATATAGATATATGTCTTTATCACTCATTCTTCACCCTGTTGTTTTGTCTCTCAATAGGGTCAGTGGAGGAATGACATGTTCAATGGTCAGGGCCTGATGATCCACTGTTCCGGCATGAGTTACGATGGAATGTGGATCAATAACAAACCAGCACGTGAGTATATGCCACAGACCAGAGCCGGCCCAGACTAGACCCAGCCAATACCCAGCACGAAAATGTTATTCCTGTTAAAAAAGCATATTGAATATGTCCCCTAGCTACCCTCAAACAAAAAAAAAGATACATTTAATTTAGCTGTATTTAAAACTCATCTGCAAAATGTTGAGGAGTACAATTCTTGCTTATCAGAGAAAAAAAATAGGTTTATTCAAAATATATTGGGTACTCTATTAGTGTCCTGAATTAAAGGGAAAGTTGAGTTTTGGTAGGGCGCTAGACTACTTAATTGGTTTGTGAGGCAATGAAAAACTGAGTAAAATTTGAAAGAGCATAATATTTAAACAATAAAATCATCTTTGTTTGATCAAAATCGGTTCAGAAACGGCTGAAATATCCATAAATATAACAATTTGTAATAAACCCGGGGCCCCGGGTTTATTAGAGAATTTTGAACCAGCCGTTAAAAATTCAAAAAAATGCTTCCTCTTTTCAAAAAAGTTACAAAATAGGTATTTAAATAGTTGTTGGTTATTTCTCTATCTAATCACTATTTCAACAAAGCATCACATGCACAATATTTTATTCAAAATGGTTGAAACCGATGAGTGTTTAGAGAGCGCCCTCTTACGTTTTAACGGCTCTTTTTGAATGATAACATGATCTTTACTACGTCATTTGTAATTTTGTGTTCCTTTCTAGTTACAACTATTAGTTTGTAATGTAATGATGCAGGTTTTGGTTACTAAAATTCAGTTTCACTAAAACTGTACTCTCCTTACCAGAACTCAACTATCCCTTTAAGCTTTAATCCTAGGTTAAAAAATAAAAATCCAATTTATTGTACCTTTTTTAGAGGAGGCAGCCAAAATTTCTATAGATGGAGAGAAAGTGCTGGAGTACGGTGTGGCAAGATCGGTAGAGCGCGCGCTTTCTGATCTCGAGATCCCGAGTTCGAACCCTGCCCACTCCGTTTGTCCTTCAGCAAGACAATTAATCCACATTGCTGCTCTCTACCCAGGAGTATAAATGGGTACTTGGTCGGGTGTTAATTAGCCTTCAGCGCCCGTTGGGCAGCTTGGGCTAGTATGCTCCCCTGGGAGTTGAGATGGTGCACAAGATAATTGTGCGGGTTTGAACTGTACCTGATGACCAAGGGTAATAATGTGCCTCTGAATAGGGCACCTAGATACATGGCGCTCTATAAATGCTATATATTAGTATTACGGAAGGGTCAACCGTTCACCACCATGGTTGAAATTCGTACTGCTGATGGAGAAGTTGTTGATGTGGAAGCGCGTGCTCGGGATATCTGCCGGGCTTAAGCATCACATGCCCACCAAAGGCATGCTCTAGCTTATTTATTTCCATCAAATCTTTGGACTACTGTCTTGTATTTGATTGATAAAACCAAAATATCTATCATCTATCTATCTATCTTTCTATCTATCAGAGGAGGCAGCTGAGATTTTCATAGTCGGAGAGAAAGTGCTGGAGTTACAGCAGGGTCAACCGTTCACCATCGAGGTTGAGATCCACACGGCTGATGGGGAGATCGTTGATGCGGAACACAAGCGTGTGCTCAGGATATCGGCAGGTTTCAAGCACCACATGCCGACCGAAGGCATGCCCTTATTTGATCTCATCGAAGATATGGAGGAGACGCCGATCAAAACACCATAGTAAGTAGCTTTTCTACAACCGTTTGATTGATTTTCTAATACCAGTGTATATTTTGTTGTTAATCTGCAAGTACATTGTGTAATACGGATTGGTTCTCACTTAGTTTTAAGGCCTATTTAGAAGGCATGCCCGCACTTGATCTCATTGAAGAAATGGTGGAGACATCAATCAAAACCCGTAGTAAGCAGTATTTTTACAGCCATTTGATTTTTTTTTTTTTTTTTTTTTGCTCGTGAATATTTTGTTGATGTCAAGTGTGAGTACATTGTGTGATTGGTCAAAATGAATTTTCCCCAAAAAATCATTTTGATAACCACATACCAAATAAAACCAAAGTACCGTATTTGTCGGTGTATTACCCGCACCTTTTTTCTCCAAAAAAAGCTCCAAAATGGGGGGAGCGGTTAATACACGGAGATAGGAAAATTGTACACGCAAATTGCCTAGCCAGCGCCGGGCCCTAATACGATGCGGTTAATACACGGAGATAAGATTCACAAGTGACCAAAGTCCACCTCAGCAAGGCATTCATACTCATACGATGCACGGAAAATACAAGCATATTCCCCCCAAAACAAGTCATGCAGTGTCTTTTATGTTTCTCTTTTACCTCTTCCTAAATATTGCTCGTTGTTGCTGCGAAAGCGGCTTGGAAGATTCACGATCATTGCTTCGATCTTAGTACGAATCCTAACATGCACCCGTGCGCGCGACTGGCGCTTGGCCGAGCTAGCAGGCGGGGATTCTCTTTCCCGACACGCGCGACCCCCGGCCGCCGATGCTCCAATACAGCCCGCCATATCACTCGTATACTTTGCGTGCAGGTTATCGGGTCTATTTTGTTACGCGAGATCCATCCGCCGGGGATTTCCCCAATTCCCGGCGGATGGATCTCGCGTAACAAAATAGACCCATAACCTTCACGCAAAGTGTACGAGTGATATGGCGGGCTGTATCGGAGCATTAGTTTAGTACCGATAGCGGGCGGACTGGATGTCAACGTTTGAGAATCGTTTCATCCATGTGCAGTATTACGTAGATGTGTAGTATGCGATCATATGCCGTATTACTCGCTATTATTACTTACTATTTCTGAAACAGTTTTCAAGAGTAGATTCAACATAATTTGAACTAGAAAGAAGGAATAACATTAAGGTACAGTTTTTTAGCTCATCCGGCCCGAAGGGCCCGATGAGCTTATGCCATGCCGTGGCGTCCGTCCGTCCTTCCGTCCTTCCGTCCGTCCACAGTTTTCAAAATGCTTCTTCTTCGTTATTTTTCAACCGATTTTGATTCTGATTGTTTCATAAGATAGGGCTAGGAAGGGGAATTTAAAACTTCTACACAGAATCGTGAAATTCATTATATATGCTAATTTATGCAAATTTATTCGAAATCACAAAAAATGCTTCTTCTCCTTCATTTCTTGACCGATTTTGATTTGGTTTGCTTTATCTGGTAGAGCTAACTTTGGTACACTAAACTTCTACACAGAATTTTGAAATTTTTCTCCATTAATTAATTATGGTAATTTATGCAAATTTATTCCAAAAATCACAAAAAATGCTTCTTCTCCTTCATTTCTCGACCGATTTTGATTTGGTTTGCTTTATCTGGTAGAGCTAACTTTGGTACACCAAACTTATACACAGAATTTTGAAATTTTTCTCCATTAATTAATTATGGTAATTTTTCATTTATTTATTTATTTATTTATTTATTTATTTATTTATTTTTATTATTTATTTATTATTATTATTTTTTTTTTTTTTTTTTTTTAATTTTATTTTTTTTTTTTTTTTTTTTTTTTTTATTTTGTACCACATGAAATTTGCGATATTTGATGTTGCGAGATGCCGGATGAGCGCTACGTCATTGACGTTCTGGTTTTAAATCTCCGTTCTGATTGTTTTATTGGTGAAATCTTTGTTTTGTTGTCTAACGTTTTATGTAGTCCCATGTGTAGTGATCCGTGTGGCAAATTCAACAGAAGTTATAGATTCTTCTGCTGTGAAGAAGGCCTGATAATTTTCTTTATTTACTTCGGAGACTTCAGTAAATAAAACAAAATTCATAGGAAAAAATTCTCTGATAGATAAGCTATTTTTGGTACCTTTCCTAAGAAAATGCTGACCATCTAAAGACTAAAAATCAAGAATTATACTATCAAATTTTTTTTTTTTCATGGAAAAACGGCCAAAGTTGGGGGTGCGGTTAATACATCGGAGCGGGTAATACACCGACAAATACGGTAAGTTCATATTATTTTAATGATTTTTATTTTGACATTTCTTGCTTATTTCTTTCCTCTTTCCCCAACTTGTACCAATAGTGGTTAGACAGATTATGTCAATCTCAAGGAGCATCTAGATGCTGATGTCTTCAAGCAACCGGGCTCAGCCATTGAAGCACCCACCCTGACATCAGAGAACATTGCTCGGGACAGCATCAGTGTCAACTTTGACATTCCTTTCTAATCTCTTTTCTCTTTTCCCAATTTGTACCCATAGTGGCTATGACGTTGTGAGGTACCCCCTGACAGACTACGACAACCTGAAGGAACGTCTGGATGCTGACGTCCTCAAGCCACCAGGCTCAGCTATGGAAGCACCCAACCCTGACATCAGAAAACCTTGCTTGGGTCAGTGTCAACTTTGACATTCCTTTCTAATCTCTTTTCTCTTTTCCAAACTTGTACCCATAGTGGCTATGATGTGGTGACTTACCCCCTGACAGACTACGACAACCTGAAGGAACGTCTGGATGCTGATGTCCTCAAGCCACCAGGCTCGGCCATGGAAGCGCCCACCCTGACGGCAGATCACCTGACTCAGGACAGCGTCAGTGTCAACCTGGAGGTGGAGGGAGATGCCAGGACAGAGACGGAAGGGGGAACGGTCAAGGACTATGACGTAGGGCTTGCAGTGGACCCTGGTGTAGAGGTTGCAGTCAGTGAACCACCACCGAGTACAGGTAGGGCAGGCTTTGTTCGTCTTATTTATTTGATGTGAACTTAACAAGTGCTACATAGATCCCTGGGGGGTGTTTCACAAAGATCCTAAGTTGAACTTAACTCTAAGTTTGACTTAAACATAAACTTAAACATTTTATGCCTTTTAAAAGAAATTTTACAAAATTGTTTCAAAGAAATTTATGGCTTTCCATAGTTTCTAAGTCCAACTTAGAGTTAAGTTCAACTTAAGATCTTTGTGAAACACCCCCCAGGACAGAGACTAATGGAGGGAACAGTCAACTATCCTCCCACATCAATTAGTGGAAGCAGAACTAATTTACAAATTTTGCACAAAATGTAATCTTTGAAACACTACTCTAAATTCAAAACTAACAGGTTGATTTTTCTTTTAATTTAGGAAGAGGATATCAAAATAATATGTGATACATAGCTTCAGAATTGAAAGGAAATGATCCGCAGAGATTCTTTTTCTTCCATGATTTGAATTCTTAATCACTGTAAACTTTAACATTCACCAACTTGATGTATGCAGGCAGTAGCCTTGTGGTTTATGGAATGTTTGTCTGAAGTTCAAGATGCGAGCCGGAGAACAGTATCTGTATATTGTAAGATTAATAATAATAATAATGTTTGCGATTTATATAGTGCCTAATATGATTAAAGTGATTCAGGTAAAGTGTCAGATATTGCACAAAATGACATTTGAGACTTCAATCCTATATCAATATCATTGTAAAATACAATTGAAAGATTTGTGAAAGTTTGAAAGAAAACGAAAACCGTTTACCTCGTGAAAAAAGGGAATATTGATTTCATATTTTATCACCGAAAACTGATGGCTTACCGTAAATTTGTCACAGGAATGATGGTCCGCGGCCGTTGATATGCGCACCCTTACATGTACACATCGGCTCAGCTCAACAGTCGCGGGTACATCGACTCGTTGAATTGCGCTGCCGTGTCTATCTAGCTGGGAGGTTCAGCCCGTGATCGCGTTGCCCGTTGCGCGCCCGCCGGGTGGCCTGGGCGTGAACGTAATAACTACAGCTACCGTAGCTACCAAATAAAAGCAACTCCACGTACGCATATTCTGAATTTCCATTGTTCTCTTTCAAATTTTCTTATATAACTACTCACTCTCCCACTCTCATATAGTAGGCAACATCCGCCATATTGTGTATTCATTTTTCATGGAGACAATGGAATAGCGGGTCAGACTGAAAGGGGGCACACCGTATATTTTTTTCTACAGAATGTTCCCCCTGTATAATACATTATTGGCTTTCTTGCAGTGGCATGACTATTTTGAAAAGTGGGGGTGGGGTCGTGGAAGGGAGCAGGGATGGTGGATGGTGTGGGAGGGGTATCGCACTATCGACCCTCCCACAGTAGGGAGCTTTTGCAACTTTTCACTCGAAAAAATGTGCAGTGTGTTCCTTACCTTGGAATATACTAGAATTCAAGAAAGCATGACCTCGGGACCACATGATTGAAACCATTATAGAAACAGGCATACACCCTACATGCATGTCTATAATATATAGGCTACATTTGGGGAGGGTATGTGGGTAGACTTTTTGTATGTATCACCTCGGAAGTATGCTAGTTGTGCAAAGGATAGATATCCCCCACCATTCACCCTGTCATACCCCCAATCTATTCCTGTGATGTTTATATGCATGTCTATATATAGGCGACATTTGGGGAGGGTATGTGGGTAGATTATTTGTATGTATATCTTTAGAAGTATGCTAGTTATGCAAAGGAGAGATATCCCCCACCCTTCACCCTGTCATACCCCCAATCTATTCATGTGATGTTTTGTATTTTTATGGCAAATTATTAGGGGGGATGCGCCCCCAGGCAACATCACTGCATGTAGAGGTTGCTCCCCATGTACTCCTTATTTTTTAATAACACAGTGAATGAAAAATATAGATTTTCAGACAGTGTGAGCACATTATTTATCTTTTATGTCAACCAGTTGCAAATAACTACAAGTCTGTTTTGTGTTAGTATCTAACATGCGCACACACACACCCACACTCACACATACTCTGCGGATACATCACTACACAGAGCCCACATTTACATTCAAGTACAGTCAAACCTGTTATAGCAGCCACCTTTTTATAGCAGCAAACCTGCCTATAATGGCCACCAAACATGATCCCTTGCAGAGAAAAGGAATGTAATGGAACCTGTCTATAGTGATCACCTTTCTACAGTGGCCACTTTGATTGGCAGTCATGGTACACAGGTTTGACTGTACATTTTCATGCTTCTAGCCGTTTTCCCCCTTTACCTGGTACTATGTGTGCATTTTTTACATTTCAAACTAACAAAATCGCCTGTTTGTGTATGCTGGTAAATTGTACTTTTTTGAAGTAGGATTTACATTCCTGAAATTTGAAGCAATGCAAATGGTTGAATAACTTGTGTATTTACACAGCATTTTCACATTTTATGAAAATCAATTATATAACAATATGCAATTATTGTTATTTGGATACTTTGTATTTAATTTTTCAATAAATGCAGAAGCAACTGTTACAAAAAATGAAATACTGGGTGATTGATTCAACTTTTGGATGTGTGCAGATCATGTAGTGTCTCTGTGAATTTATTTATTTATTTATTTATTTATTTATTTTGGTATACATTTCAAACTGATCAGCAGCAGTGCTGAAAGGATCAGTGTACATTGAACATCAAAACATACATATTATAAACAATACAATATAGCAATTGTTACATTCGAATTTGAATGAATTGGAACAACAAAATTTACAAAACTAAATCACTATAAAATAAACAAAGCTACATTACACAAAGAATAAATATCAGATCATTGTGCATAATTGTGTCTCATACATTGTCCACCTAGCCATTTGGTTGATCCTGATCTATGAAAAATACAATTGAGTTGGCCGACCCTTCAATACCCTGCACATAATAGGGGAAGCCTCTGTGAATCCAAGCAAAAGGAGGGTTAAAAGGACAATTGGCATAGTGATACACACTCACATTTCTTCATGGGTGTTATTAGCAACTTCAATCATACATTATATCAATAACCTTGTACAATTATTCTGAATCATATTATTTATTAGTATTTCATCTGAGAAAAACAATGGTTTGTTTGAGTTTTAAAAAATGATAAATTTATGTCATACACTATACAGGGAAACCCCGTTTAGCTCGCTTATAACGAGGTACCGTACTGCCCACTGATTTGAACTACAAATTAAAAACATCCTTTTTCATTAAATCATAATTACCTTTATCACATGTAATAGGGAAGACATGAAAGATATATTATCAAATTTATTTTGATTGAATTTGAAAAAGATAACAGATTGTTGCTATGAGCACTATTCGGTCATTGTTACTTCCCGCAACAAAACTTATCTTTGTTGATACAGTGGAACCTCCTAACAAGAGGTACCGGATACAGCGATGATAATTTTACACGTCAAGGATCTTTGTATTTTATTATTTTTAAGCCCAGACACAAGATACCCGACATAAGGTATTCAATCCAATTGTGCCCGAGGTGCTTGTTATAATAAGGTTTTGTTAATTTTTGCCAAAATGTGTGCGTGAATAATTCCATGCTAAAGAGTTGTATTTGAGAAATGAACTGTTTATGCTATATATCAATTTGAAGGCCTTATCGGTAGGGCCTTAACCCCTTGACCACAGGAACCAAGTGGGTTGTGTACAAAGTCTATGGGGATTTCATAAACTCGTAGGGAACGGGTTAATTTGGCATCAGCATGGTGAGGGATCTGTGGGCAATCACTGGCCGAACATCCCTGCCACTTCCCACGGTCGACGTCCACATCTAACATGTCTCATACGCTAGAAGTCCTGCTCCAATATTATGGTGTTTTCGCTCAGCGACGTACAGAGCTTTCAACGACGCAGGGAGCGATCTATTGCCCCGTTCACCGCGCTCAAATAACTTTCGTTGACAAGCAGTTTCGCTAATTTGGTGAAGGCGGACGTACATTCGTAGACTGCATGACGTCACATCTCGTTGTCACAAGCAATGTATAGACAACGCATGGCTGGCTTGTATTGTTAACACGCCAACTAATTGTCTATGTACTACACATGATAGCAATGTGCTGAATGTTTACCTCGCTACAAGCATGTTGATTGGTTGACCATAGAGCTGTATCGTGCCGTCGCATAATAACCGGAATAATTCTGACCAAAGTGTGTCGCAGATTTAAACCCAAGAACGGTCGGCCCGCTGTTACTGTAGGAAGTTCTTGATTTTGCACACGAACTGCAGGATTCCCCGTTTGCAAAAACCTGCTAGCTTAGTTCCTTGCTAATGGACGTTGTGGGTCCGTTTCCCGCAGGGTATGAGCATGGCGACTGAAGGGTCTGCGAGAACTTGGGTGTTGGCGGCCTGGTTATTTGTTCTGGGTGGTGTGGTATAGTGGGTGTGTAGAATCTTGATGGGTCTTGAAGAAATCTATAGAGAGGGTGAGATTTGTGAAAAAAGGAATGCAATCAATTAAATAGTAATGTGTAAGTCATGTGCACTTATTGCACAAAATGAACCACAAACATGTATTCATGTAGTAAAAATAGGATTTGATTTCTAATCAACATGGACCAAATTTGTTATTTTCCCTTCAGTTTGTTATTCAGCTGTTAGGATCGAAGCTACACTATAATTATTGACTCTAATTTTATTCCATTGTCAATTTTTCAGTAGCAGTTTTCATCTGTTTTTCAATCGGTATACAGTATACAGTATGCCTAATGCATTTGTCTCTAATAAGCAAAATAATAAATCTAAGGTCCACATTCTGAAAATATTGCAGAGATACAAAATAAAATCATGCTAAAATAATTTTCATCATTCTGAAAATGGTGTAAGGGAATGCAAATTCTATAATGCATTGTGAATCTTTTCTCATGTCCAGTAATGTCGGCCCTTGTTTATTGAGATTTTCTGTTATATAACATAACAATCAAGCCCATGATAAGTTTTCAAAATATGCGCTCAATGCACATTCTTTCCTCCTCTGACATTTATCTGTGTTGTTTTCCCAGTTTCGAATCCCAGTGAGATCACTTTGTGCAAGTATAGCAATTGACACACAATGGTATGCCAAAATAAACTCTCATTGATTTTGCCTGCTAATTTGAAGATGAAATTCTAGTTTCAGAACACAGATCTATCATTTATCTCTGTCCAGTCCAAGAAAAAGGTTCTCAATGAATTAACTTAACCATAAGTCAATCGGGGTCACCACCAGCACAAATCGTGTGAGTCGTGTCAGCATGCAGATTGCACGTCCATTCTATCGGTACTCGGAAATCCTCTATGTATAATGTCGAAGAGAACAGCCACATCCAATGCTATAAAATGAGGATAAAAATCAAAAAGTTGCTTAATGATGGCAATTGGTATGGAAAGTCAATTGCCTTATGTAAGACAAAAAGAAAACACTGATCATCCAAGGTTTTTGATTGCCAAGCCTAATATCTAATCATTAGACTAATGAAAAAAACTTGTCCTGAAGTAAGAGATTTGCAGATTAGCCGGAATTTTCCATGGAGGCGGAGGGGGGGGGGGGGGGGGGTGGGTGAGGTGGGTCACACAAGGGAGCAGAGCTATGCGGCTTTGTACGGCAACAACATGGGCGGCGGGCCGGTACAGAAAGTTTGACATATTTGACGTAGTCGTACAACATTTCCGAAGCCGAGAGTATGATTTAGTATTGGTTTAAAATTTTCGACATTTTCGAGGCCGAGACCACGGTTCTTCGTACTTTACGAGGTCAAGACCGCTAAAGTATCATCTCGGACCAGTAAAAATTTGAAATTGGGAGGTGGATCAATCCACCCAATGCACCACCTGACCACCACAATTCACAATGACAATAATTTTTTTATTTTGCAACATTTCACTTTTGTCTTTTGAGTTAGACCGAGTACTACACAGACACAGTGCATTCCAGACCATAGACCTAACATTATCAAAAATGAGCATCGATAAAAAAACACAAAAAACGGATTACCCATTCTATATCAAATTTGAGAAGGCCCATCATTTCATAATCGTAAGTCATAACAAAAGAGATATCAACATAACTAGATCGGCAAATCTATTGCTTTCATGGCCTCTTTGACATGATTATCATTGTCATTTTCACAGTGAAAAAGACAATAATAATGTCAAAGAGACCATGAAAGCGATAGATTTGTCGATCTACACTCAAACTTGAATTGCTGATTCTGTAATTGGGCTCTTGACTTGGGAGGACGTACCTTAGACGGGGCTTCGATCGGCGCTGAGCTGTCCCGGCCGTGCATGACCGTGCGTGTCGTCTCTTCGATCACCTGCAGCTTCTCAGACTCAGCTCTGCATGCATCTCAATTATCAACCAAATTGTTGTTTTTTCTTCTTGATGAACCTCTAGATCTCCTCCCAGGCCGCATTCTCATTCGCATTTTATTTGTAGATTCTCAAACGGTTTCTTCAACAAATTTGCTAGTGGTATTTAGTACACAATGCAAATATGCACAGTACTTCGCTCACTACTACCGCTGTAGCTGTACGCGTATACACGTATTACGTACCGTACCGGCTCTCTACGAACGTACGTCTATGACTAGCTGTATGCAATATAGCCGGGCGGGGATCGGACACAATATAGCAGGCACGACAAGGTCAAAGGTCACCTAAGACGTTGATTAACGCTTTAGAAATAAAAGATTTAAATGATAATTATCTTCATACTAAAGGGACATTTGAAAAAATCGAACCCTATTTTATTCCTCTCTTACCATA
The DNA here is from genome assembly GCA_037951105.1 of Echinarachnius parma. NCBI lineage: Eukaryota > Metazoa > Echinodermata > Echinoidea > Clypeasteroida > Echinarachniidae > Echinarachnius > Echinarachnius parma. The sequence continues at coordinate 60,932 of JBAMJV010007277.1, read as the reverse complement.
AGCTAAACAACACGGTAGAAGAGAAACGAGGAAGCTCCAAGTCATTTTCGTGGATTTGGACACTTTACATGATTCACTTTAATAATCATCTCTAAGCGCTTTACATTATTATCAATACTACCTGTATTTGTTTGTATAGCTCCAGAGATGATAGCTCAGAGGCGCCTCTCCAACATAATTTCATTACAGCAGATCAAACACTATCTTATGAACTTTTAAAAATGTCATGTTTGTATCTAGCTCCAGAGACGATTGCTCCTAGTGAGCTGATGACATAAGTGTCTTTAGAGCCATTCCTAGCTTCAAACTACCACTTTTTGTAAAAGCAGAAAATGAAATCAGTTCACATTGATGTTGATGTTGATCGAAGTAATGATGTATTCCATTGGTAAAAACAGAATCCAAGAACAAATTTGCATAACAAAACAACTTTTAATTCCATTTTAGCTCCAGAAACGATAGCTCCTAGTGAGGCATTAACAGGCGAAGAGATCTCAGAGTCGCCCCTCCCACCTCCTGTGGACAACCGGCTGGCGGAGAATGGCAAGGCAGAGTTTTTGGTAAGCCACACATCTCCTTGTTCCTTGTTCCTTGTCATAATAAAAATAATAATAACGGTTATTTATATAGCACTATTCCAGTGGGGATCATACAATCATTATTACCCCAGTTACGGATACACATACTGCAATAATTCCTGCACATTAAGTGCACATTTTCCACTCCCTAGGGAGTATAGTGTGTTTAATTTGTGAGTGTTTGTGTGTGGTTACTGTTTGTATCTCAGCAGTGTTATTAAATAAATTTGTATAATTAGTGGATATACTACAATCAAATGAATTCAACATCATGTTAATGTGATGATGAAAGTGGCCAATGAATTGTAATTGTTGTGCGTGGTAATATATCAACAGTTATTCAGATGTATACTGTGTCAATGTCTGTTATCTAAACCATTTAATGTTTGTAATTATATCATTCAATGTTAATGTCAATAAATCTAATTCATAAAACAAAATCTTGTCAGATGGAAATCGGACGGCTTGAAAGCCATTTACCCTTTGTGCTTGCCAATTTGAGCAAGCAAGGGCGGAGAAAAAAGGCCTACACCCCATTCGGTGCATCCCTGACCAGAGGTTTACATGTCTGCTAGACTCATTTCAGGAGTCATTTGTATCAGTTTAGTACATGGTAGTTAACATAATCTAATGTAAATTCATCCATCTAATATGATCGATTCATCCTCCTCTAATAAAAACAACACCTTGTCAGAATGTTCTTCTGCCGGGAGTGCAAGAGAGCTATTTGCCCTTTGCGCTTGCCGATTTGGGTGAGTCCGGTCGGAAGGGCAAGTCGTCGCGCTCCCATGGCGCATCCCTGACGAAAGTGTCGGGTTCTGAAGGTGAGGAGGAAGCCATATCATCATCATCATCATCATCAGGTAGCGCACTAATCATTCATTGCTTCTCCATTTCACCGCATACTTGATTGTTTGTTGGATCAATTGCCCTTTGGCATTGCAACCAGTTCACCAGTCTTTTGTTTGTTTCGTTCGTTATTTAGTTGTTTATATGTTTATTTCCTTGTTTGTTTTTTTTTTTAATTTATTTAATGATTAACTTTTTTTGTTTTATTAATAATGTATTTATGTATTTATTTATCCATTTATTCATATTTATTTGTTGATTTGTTCCCTTGTTTTCATATTGCAGCTAGCTTTTAATGTCATTTGATGCTCAAATCATTCGGCTTTTAGTACTTGTAGAAACTTTGTTTGTTTTATCTGGTGATCTGCAATACATATTTTGTTTGTATTTTAGCATGTGGAGCTGTGAATTTTTAAATATTCTTTTGTCTGATTTTCCAATTTAATTTGTCAGCAGTTAAGTTCTTATATAATTAATTTGTATTCCATTTTAAGTAAGTGCATGAATGCTAAACAAATTATACCACTGAATATCCCTTTGTTATTAGCTAATTAGTTGCAACTTGTTTAGTTTTGCTCATTGTTATTAATTTGTTGTTTTGCTACACATAGAAACATAAATTTTAGCCTCAGTATATGCACCAGCATGTACAATTTATGAGCTTAGCAAAATGCATCTTCATATTTAGATTAATTGTATACAGACATTTGCATGTTTTCATGTGTTAACTTTATTTTTCACTCCAAGTCCATCATCATAAAAAATAAAAGCCAAAATGATAATCATAATGCGCTTCCTGCAATTCCCTACATAATTTGACACATCACTATTTACAAGTACAATAGTAATAAGCCAATAAATACATAATAAAAATCTCTTCATAAAATGTGCTGCATTCAAGACCTTATGGTAGCTAACAGGAAGGCTGTAAGCTGCCTGTGCCAAATCCTGACTGAACATTTGATGAGTAGGTGATGGACATCTACAGATTACTTGTTCACTGACCTACAGGTTGAACCCACCCCCTTCCCCGGTTCTAAATTTGATTTCATTTTCAGGTTTTCACTCCTGGCTAACTAGCAGAGAAAACAACTGAATGGATTAAATGAGATAAGCTACCAGCCCTTCTCATCCTTGGGTTAGGGTCACTTGCACCTCTTTTTAAAGGGTCATTTTCACTTGCCCCCAGGCAAGCGGGCAAGTAGGTCGGTAGATCTATGTACAATACTGGTGTATTATTTGCCCATGTTATCTCTCCCTGAAGGATGTAGTGTTGCCCCCAGTTACTCCAGGCTACCAGCCCTTCTCCATCATGGACGTGATGCTAGAGGAAGAGGTACAGCGGAAGGCCAAGAACTACAAGACTGGGTTAGGGTTAGGGATCAAATTGTGCTTGCCCTGGCTGGGCAAGCGGGCAAGTGGGTTTGTGTATGTACAATATGTTATGTTTGGCCGTATATTATCTCTCCCCCTAAGGACGTAGTGTTGCCCCCGGCTCCTCCGGGCTACCAGCCATTCTCCATCCTGGACGGGATGCTGGAAGAGGAGAAGGCACAGCAGTAGGCCAAGAACTCATACAGGGTTAGGGGTTAAATTGTGCTTGCCCTAGCTGGGCCAAGCTGCAAGTGGGTTTGTGTATGTACACTTTGTTATGTTTGCCCGTATATTATCTCTCCCCCAAAGGACGTAGTGTTGCCCCCGGCTCCTCCGGGCTACCAGCCCTTCTCCATCCTGGACGTGATGCTGGAGGAGGAGGCACAGCGGAAGGCCAAGAACTCTAAGACGGCCGGGCTGGCCAACCAGCTGCGCATCGGGGCCAAACTCAACAAGAGCATAGGTGAACATGCACACACTTTCACATCTACACCAATATAACATTTCACTCTACTATTAAAAAGCCCACTGCACACTAAACAATCCTATTACGATCTGATGAACAACTGCTCATCTGAACTAACTAAAGCAAGACATGCGTATACAGAGCTGCCAAGTCTCCCTGAAAACAGACCAAGTTTACTGCATCGGATTTCATCCCATCAGCCAATTAGCTCCCTAATTATTGAAAGATTATTGTCATTAGGTTGGTTGTATGCGTTTGATAGATATCTCCTTGATTTCTGATTAAATTTCTCTTTAAATCTTCCTGATTATTGAATTTCAATGTTGGTAGCTCTGCATATCATGTAGTATAGTTAAGATCCTTAATCGTTTGTCAGATCGGATCGGTTTGTGTATAGTGTGTGGTCGGCTTTTTCACATTCCTTGTCCCTGCCGAATAATTCTTATTAGGGACTGTAATATGTTAGATGGATATGTTGAATTATACCATGAGGGCCAACCATGGGCTTCCCAGTTAATCGCAAAACCTAATCACCACGTGCCTGCAACAGTACATGTATATCCCAGTTTATTTTTTCTATTTGTCTTTATTTGCAGACGAAGAAGACAGTAAAAGGAGCCCCAGTAAACAAAAACAAAAAATCACCACTTGACTTGAAAACTAACCAAGGTTTTGGTTTTAAAATGTTGTACTACATTCATTTTATCATTTCATGGTAGCGCATACATTGTTTGCCTATCCATTTTTTCGATAACAACAAATATTTTTTTAAATATATATATACATCTGTAGTTTGTTAAAATAATGTTAATACCCGTTGATTATATCCCATAATGATTGATGTTATGTGTATCAATCTATAATAGAGTTGAGCTGGTTCACTGACTGAAATCTTAAATGAAGCATATAAAGGTCTATACCTGTCATACTTATATCATGTACATTTAAGTGGAGGAAACAATGTACTTCTCATTTGCACAAAAACCTCTGTCCAGTTAATAGATTATTATATTATATGACCTATAAAGATACTGGTGTGCGATTGGTCAAAATGCTGTCACGTGACCATCGCTACAAGGATGAGAAGCGTTATATTGACCGGTAAATTACGTCACCGGTCAATATAACGGCGTTATATTGACCGGTGACGTAATTTACGTCACAATGGGTGTGTGAAGATGAACAATGTGCGCGTATTAGCATCCTGGCACGCGCAGCGTTGTTAAGCTTTCTACGGAGATTGCGCGATCCGAAAGTAAATTTGAAAGGAAGCTCGAATAAAGAAGCATTTTGCGCAGCATTTCGATAATAACACGTCTGTTCTACTGGAAGGATTTCGATTTAATCTAATGATTTTCCCTTGTCCATAATTTTATTTCAACACCAAATTTATATTTATCTTGATTTGTATCTATATAGGTCATCATAATATAACAGATATTGACTTTTTCCTTCGGGAACCATATAACATTTCATTTCCCTTGGGGGAGTTATATTTTTGTCTCGGAATACTATATTTTTCCTCAGCGCTACGCGCTTCGGAAAAATATAATGTCCCTCGACACAAATATAACTTCCCTCGAGGATCTCAAATGTTATATTGCCCCTCAAGACAGTCAATATCTGTATAATATTCGGCAGGGATATATCTAAACAAATTACTAAACACACTTTTCACTAAATATATAGGGGATGTTTCAATACACTCTACACTTCCTCATCTGATTGCACTTGTTCTATCACTTTTCATTAACACATTTACTTCTGTATCCATTGATATTATTATTTTACATTTAATACCGTGCTATTGAGGTTGTTGTCTTGGGATGTATTGTAATCTACGTGTCCCAAAATGAATTTACAACAGGACTTTCTGCAACGATAACTTTAAAGATAGTAGATCAATCAGAATGATCTTTCAGGGTATGAAACTATAACTTATTACCTACATCTTGCAGAAAACCCTATTCAATTTGCTTCAGTGGTCATGGAGAATGAGGATCTTTTGTCAATCATGTCAGATGTCCCTTCCCTCCAGGTTTTGTAATGTAAGGAGACGTGTTGACCATTATGTTCACGCGTTATGAACGAAAAAGAACACATGACATGATTGACAAAAGATCCTCATTCTCCATGACCACTGAAGCAAATTGAATAGGGTTTTCTGCAAGATGTAGGTAATAAGTTATAGTTTCATACCCTGAAATATCATTCTGATTGATCTATTATTTTAAAGTTATCGTTGCAGAAAGTCCCGTTGTAATTAATTTTGGGACATGTTGTATGTGCATGGGATGAGGTGGCTTATGTAAACTAATATATACTACTCTACTGATACAATCAAAATGTTTGTGAAACGTTTCTGTAACTTCTATCATACTTGTATGTCTATACATAGAACAGAAAGTTGAAATCCCACTCGATCTGTATTATTGTGCCTCATTTAATTTAACTTTTTTCCTTGCCAGTATATAAACCACCTGTGCCACAGTATTTACATTCTGATGCTCTGACTGGGCAAACTAGCAATCAGAGTTTATTATTGTAGATTTATAAAGTACTTTACTGTGTTTTATGACGAATATAGGACCTACTAGAATAGTAGTTGGAAGCACAAAACAATTACATTTAAACTAGATTGTACAGTGCAATTAACATCTGTGCCAATGGGCATGTTTGACACGCCAGTATACATGGAGAGTGTGCAAAGTGCAGAGGGTTGATTTTATTTTCATTTAACGTGTAGATAAAAAAAATGAATATATACTTAGTAAAGATGAACCATATATATAGTATTTCTCATCTGCCAAGGTTCACGGGGTTTAAATTTTTCTTTTCGGTATCAGAACATTCCATATTTGGTATAACTGACATTTTTTGAAGAATTTACCAGTCATCATTTTAATAGATTATTTGATATTAATAATGATAATATCAAGCATTTATAATGTGCCATCTAGCTATCTAGGTAACCTATTCCGTGGCGTATTTAACAAAAAAAGATTGAAAAAAAAATATATGCTTCATCAGAAGAAGCATATTGTCTCAAGTTAGTATGCATTCCAATAGTAAATCATCAATAAGGATTGAATTCTGTTGACAAATTAAAAGTTTCATGATTGGTACAATTGAAAAATAAGAATATATGACTCGTTTCTCAAGAAACTTATATTCAAAGATCATTTTGGTTTAGGGAGTTATTCAGATCAGTCTGTTAATCTGTTTACCTATGCATTCATATTTCATTTTGAAATGTTTTCGTTTTAATACACATTCATTATTCCTTTTAGACATTCTTCTTTTAGTCTGTGCACCCTGGAACTTATTAATTTGTTTTTTCCCACATTCTGATTTGACTATTTTTTTTTTTTCTGGCTCAACCTTTTCTTTTACGACAATTCCTTGCCTTTCTCTTAGCCTCACCTACCCCTGGCGGTAGATTCGCTTTAGATACTCCTCCTGGTACGCCAAGCAGCAAAGTTCGCATGGCTTCTGCTACTCCTAGCATAGATCGCGAGACACAAACGCCGGCTTTAGGTATGCGTCAGAGAGAGAGAGTCCATTCACCTTGCACCTTGCTGGGTGCAAGCACTTTTGGATGCAAATACTTGACGTTCAGTGGCATTGTTGCACTAAATGACCCTCCCACCCCCTTCCCCTCCCTAAAGCCCCTACCTAACCCCCCCCCCCCCCTTGCCCCTACCTAGCCCCGCCCTTTGCCCTTCCTAGTGTTAAACCACCAGACACATGCACTTCCCCGCGTGGACTAATCAACGATCGCACAATGTGGGTGTATCGCAAAGATTTTAAGTTAAGCTTAACTCTAAATTTGACTTAAAATTATGGAAAGCTGCTTATATCCCTAAGTAAAACTGCTGAATCAGTTTTAAAACATTATTTTGTTTATAAACATTGTTGTTTGTTTTTAGCAAAAAGATTTCCTGTTCTTGCTGGAAATTTCAAAATAGTCTCAAATATATTTACATTTTTTCTTTTGAATGTTTTATTCCTTAGACTTTGAATGGCCTACCATAATCTTTAGTCTTAACTTAGAATTTCAGTTCAACTTTTAAATCTTTGTGCGCCTGCCATGTGTGTTATTGTGGAGGAAACATTTGGAGTGGCTGGGGTAAAGCCAAAATAAAATGGTGCAAAGTAAAAAAAAAAATTAAAAAAAATAAAACGGGAAAAGAAAAATGCTTATTATTATTATTAATGTTCTAATGTTTTCTGGCTGGGTGCGGCGACACAGCTATGGGGGTTGGGGGCGCTAAATTGCAGCCCCAATAATTTGACCCCCCCCCCCCCCCCCCCCCTCAAATAAAAAAAATAAAAAACGTGCAGAAAAAAAATTGAATTGAAAAAATAAAGAAATGCATAGAGCCTGCCCCCAATCATTCATGTGCCCCCCCCCCCCCCCCAATTAGTCAGACCATGCAAGCGTGCATGGATGTCAGATTTCAGATTGTGTAAAAAATCAAAATCTCTTTTTGATGGTGGAGATGCTGGTATCGATAACTTATATGCCTATATGCCTATATAACAAATTTCCTGACAAATGTCACTTCTAAGGGCAGAGCTTACAATGCATCTGTCGTGAAAATGTTAACAAGATATGTTTTAATTTATTGACACACAACATTACAATTTTCTAATGACAACTAACAACTTGCAAAATTATCAACATCACTTGTGTAACCACATGATTTCTCACTTTATAAATTACTGCCAACATTGTTGCTATGGTATTTCCATGGTAACCCTGTCTGTGTGCTGCATGCATGGTAAGCAACAACAAAAATGGTTTTCTGGTAGACAGGATTGAATTGTTTTCTCTCGTTCGATCGCTCGGTCATTCGATGGCACAATTTTGGTTCATCTTTTACACTCCTTTAAGAAAAAATTGAATCTTGGCACATTAAGTTTGGTTCATCTTTTGCACTACTCTACTCTAAAAATGGTAAATGGTATCTCGGTTGTAAATGTACAATGCAGATCGGCAAGGTTTATTTATCTTTCATATTTTTTTCCTAATGTTTTTTTTAGAATTCTTTCTTCAATCTCCTTTTGAAAAGAGGCAGCCCTTTTATTAACCCATTCACTTCTAGATTGTGCAATAAATACAGGACCCTAGCTTGGCCACCAGGTTCTGGCAGACAATAGGTTAACGCTGAAGAAGATGTTGGAATTATCTATCCACAAACGCAGCAGCTAGATCAGTACTGAAATGAGATGTGTCTATTTCATCAAAATCTTTCTTTTCTTATTCTTTTTTTTTCCAGTGAATATGCTGTGCAATTGTTTTTCTTCTTTTTTTAGGCTTAATTGTCCTTTTTTTCCAGGGAGAAAGATCTTTGAGTGCAGACTATGTAGTCAATCAATGCTGACATTTTTTTTTTATGTCAACTATTAATTTATGTATTTCAAATTTAATAGCAACTGATAACCACTAATGTCTGCCCTTTTGTTAACGTAGCTAACATGATAATTAATGTTTTACTTTAATCTTTTTTTTTCTATCAATATATAACCCAATTTAAACAAGCATGAATGCAACTTACATAAATAATATTTTGTGATTTGTCTTTATTTACATCTTGGTGTGGTGTTTGCACTCCCTGCACATGTTAATTGCAGTGAATGTCTCAAATGCACTCACGTTTATCCGTGAATTAAGTGGTGACGAAGGTAATACTAATAGATAGCAATCACATTATTTATAATCCATATATATGTCCACCTATATCTTATTTGTAATTTATGCATATTATATTTGTATTCACATATATTTGACAATTGTTTGTTTTCTTCAAAAATAAACAACATCAGATTGTCATTTTCCATTGTTTATTCATCATTTAGATATTTTCCCAATATATATTTTACATTTCCATCTATTCACTTGACAGACACAGTCAGACACATCTACATTACAGTGATCTTTAACATCTTAGTATTAGTGGAATCTTTGACATTTACTAGCCTCTAAAAAAATGTAACCGCGCTAGTATATACTAAGTAGTCTCCATTATGTTTCTTGTTCTTACATCGTCAGAATTGAGAAAGAGAATGGCGCTAATTTTTAAATTGTACTTTTGAGGTAATCGTGTTAAAAGTTTGGGAGCCTTGTAAAACCAAATTTAGCTCTATTCTATTTAAGATAAATATTCCCGAAAATTGAAGAAATTGAATTGAATTGAATTGAAGTAGAGAAGGCGCTAACCCCCAAGATGGCTGGCATGCAGATCATCAATTTTCCAAAAAGTTGACTCGACTCCTTTCTCACTCTCACCCGATGATATTTATACTTTGAATTAAATCAATATGTTTGATATTGGTATGTTTGCATGAAACTTAAACATGTCTAGCATGCTTATATACTGGTTTGCATTATTTGTCCTAAAAACAAGCTGCATGCAAGCATTTGTGCACACAGTGTTCTAGTGGTCTGCTGTTGGCCTAGCTAGTTAGCAAATGTTGTGTTTGTTTGAAGTTTGAAGTGTTTATTTTAACATTCTTTGTTGCCGTGCAAATGCCACTGTTCAATATGCTTACAGTTTATACTTTACAGAACTTCTGTCTCGTTTACTTTTTACATTACATTACATGTTTAAATGATAATTCAGATTCAGATTGTAGATAAAGTGTAGATAAATATATCTACACTGTAGTATTTTTTGTTGTGTTATGCATGTATTCCATTCCACTTTTTAAATTTAGTCTTTTTCTCTCTTTTTTTTTATTATATAGCAATTTAAGTTAGCTTTAGAATTTAAACCATTCCTGGATTTCCTTCATTTTGTCCATGATGTCACTGTAATAAAGCTCATATTGACTTGAATATTTATATTATAATCCATTATGATAGATTCAAATGTTCATATAGTGTTTTGCCAGGAAGATTTGTTAATCATCTACTATATGGCCTATATGGGTCATGCATACATTAATTATCCTGTATTTTAGTGGAAATGCATCTTGACTTGAAAAATAATTATGTGGAAACATTGAAAAACATCAATTGTTGCAGCCTGGTTTTACCATTTAATAATTTGCACTTCTGACATGCATGAATACAACATATTTGGGTTGTATATATTTTTTATATAATTATTCATTATTGTTGATTTAAGATTGTGCTCAAGTATAATGAGTACATGCATTCCCAATAACTGAGAACAACCCAAAACTTACACCAAAATCAAATTATATATAGTCAGAAAATAAGGAACTATGGTGTACAGAGATGCCAGTTAGTCTCCCTGACTCCTAAGGATGCTCCCTGAAAATATAAAGATCTTTCCACTTCCTAACAAACCAAATAAATGGACAAAATTGTCTAATTAAGGAAGGATTTTTTCCTCCAATATATTGCATGTCTTTCATAACTATCGACTCGCCAATTACTGTTTGAAATCCCCTTGAATTAGACATGTGAACGTTGGCCGTTCTATCGGGTGTATGCTGCCATCATTGTCCTAACTTTGCGAGTTGGTGTTTGTATTTGTCTTCCCAGATGAACTGTCTGTGAAAACAGATCAGATGTCGCTGGAGAAGTTGAAGGACTTCAAGCTGAGCAAGGCCAAGCGGGAGAAGTACTATGGAGATCTCAGATACGCCAGGCCAGGTAAGCCCCGTCGATTTAGGCACTGACATATTTAAGAGGGTGGGGGGCTTGGGGGAAGATACATAGTTGATGTTTGTTAGCGTGACCTGAGGAACTGTCTGAAAACACACCAGCTGTCTCTGGAGAGGCTGAAAGACTTCACTATGGATATCTCAGATACGCCAGGCCAGGTAAGCCCTGTCGATTTAGAAATGTATGTATTTAAGGGGGCTTGCATTGGGGTAGCTACATAAGTTAATGTTTGTTAGGGTGCCCAGATGAACTGTCTGTGAAAGTAGACCATCTGTATAGGGGTTTGGGGTAGCTTATTTAGGGGACTGTCTGTGAAATCATACCAGCTGTCCTTGAAGAGACTGAAAGAATTCAAGCTTAGCAAGGCCAAGAGAGAGTACTATGGAGATCTCAGATACGCCAGGCCAGGTAAGCCATATTGATTTAGACACTGGAGTATTTAAGGGTGACTTGTGAGGGGACTGCTATCTTTGGAGAGGTTGAATGACTTCAAAGCTGAGCAAGGCCAAGAGGGAGAAGTACTCAAAAAAATAATGAAGATCTCAGATACGCTAGGCCAGGTAAGTGTCCTGGCAATTTAGAGTTGGTGATGTAGTATTTCAGATTTTCCAAAAACAGTAACCTATATATTAATTAAGCATTTAAAACGCTATGGTTTGATCACTTTCTTTAATTAAGAGGTTTAATCATAGGGAAATATATCTCATTCTTAATGGGTTTAGATTTGCTACATTTATTTCATTTTTCAGGCGAGTATTTTATTATGGTTTAGGATGTGACCGAACTATATACTACTCCTGGGCATCAGACAGTCCATTAGAAGATGTTAAAATTATGAAGAAGAGAAATTGTAGTATCAAGGGCCCATATTCATGAGAGCCCGCTAGCTTAGTTCCTTGCTAAGTCTATTTTGGATGGCTATGAATTTAACATAAGATTTGTTAGCTGCTAACTAGGGTTAACTTAGTGGGTACCTAAAGCTTACCCAGCTAACCCAAGTTGGAGACTAGGAAAACTCACGGGCGTAGACATGTCATTGATACCCATTCAACTGGGGGGGATGATCTATTCATCCATCCCCCCCAGTTGAATAGGTATTACGTAACTCACTACGCCCGTGGGAAAACTGTTTGTTGCTCAATAAACTGTGCATTTATAATACACTTAGCAAGGAACTAAGCTAGCAGGGTTTCATGAAAATGGGGCCAGTTCTGATAAAATGGTTCTGATTTGCTTCTTTTTATGTCATTTTTCAGGGGAGTATGTGATCATGGTTGAGGACTTGACCAACCCACCATTCCTGGGCGTCGGACAGTCCATTAGAAGATATTAAAATATGAAAAGAGTTTCTCATTCTAAATGGTTTTGATTTGCTAAATATTTGCTTCATTTTATTTCAATTTTCAGGCGAGTATGTAATCATGGTTGAAGACTTGACCAACCCACCATTCCATTAGAAGATATAAAGATATGAAAAGAGTATCGCGTTCCCCAAGAAGAGCTAATATCACACTGTCCATTAGAGTATTTTAAAACTATGAAGAAGAAAAATTGCAGTATCTAGTTCTAAACGGTTCTGATTTGCTTCATTTTATTTTGTTTTTTCAGGCGAATATGTGATCATGGTTGAGGACATGACCAACCCACCATTCCTGGACGTCCGGCTCCCTACGGCCTACTGTCTGGTCAAGATAACCTTCCACAAAAAGAGCTAATATCACACTGTCCATTAGAAGATGTTAAAACTACAAAGAGAAATTAAGAGTATCCAATTCTAAACAGATCTTATTTACTTCATTTTATTTTGTTTTTCAGGCGAGTATGTGATCATGGTTGAAGACCTGACCAACCCACCATTCCTGGGCGTCCGGCTCCCTACAGCCTACTGTCTGGTCAAGGTGGCCTTCCCCAAGAAGTCGTCCAAGGCCAAGAAGACCAAGAAAGAATCCAAGTCCAGCTCCAAGCTGTCTACAGGAGGAGGGGATTGACCAGGACCAGCGCAAGAATCGTACGGTTACATTTAACCCTGGGTGAAGTTGCATCGACATCATTTTAGCACTCCATGGACTAAATTTAGTACAGGAGAACCTCATTATAAATAGCTTTGGTAAAACAAAACCCACTTATACCAAGGTCCTGAGTATAACAAGATGCCTGATATAACTAGGTAATTGTCATGCTCTCAAGGTTCTCATGATCACGAGGTCCCACTGTTCTAAAATCAAATCGTTGGTAACTGCCACAAGAACAGAAACTCTTCTCTAAGAACTATGAAATTCATTCAAGATGACAAAATTATTTCGGGAGTGGAGACCATCGTCACTTATTTTTTTCTGCATGAAATGTAACTCATTGCATATTACCTGTTTATATGAAGTTTTCTTTTGCCAATTTAAAGTGATCCATTAACTTTATATTTATTTCCAAAAGAGTTATTTTTTACTTCAATCATATACCAATATCTTATATGATTCTTATGAATAATAAGTGGTATTTTCATAGAAAAAGAACAAAATTTACCAACTGAAAAAAATGAAAATTGTCGTCCAATTTTATCCCTGATCATTTGCTTGAAGTATCCAAATTACTATGAACGGTTGAGTATCCAAATTCAGATACTCTTGACTATGATGGGAAAGCGTTCTGCACCATCATTATGGAAACGTTTGAAAAATCAAAACTCATTTCATTCTTCTCTTTTACAAGAGAAGTGTGAAAGCTCTTAGTGATTTCGGTTGAATTTGACAAAGTTAATGGATCACTTTAACATCACGAGTTCTTTTATAAAGAGATAAAACTGGTACAAATCTGGTGCAATATAAAGAATGACTTTTTTAGAGAGTTAAGTGTTGTTTGGCTTTGATGAGTGTGTATGGATGTGTGTGTATGTATGTATGTACATGCAGATTTTTGTAGTTTGTATAATTGCATTATAGGAAAACAGAAGCCCTTGTTATTTTTAGTATAACAGATTTATATTTCCATAATTGTATACACATATACAATTTTCATTTTGTGTCTAAAGGTTCAGTTTATTGAATGTTACATGTATGAATCTCTTTATAAATAAACAAATGGTAATCTATCAAATTTTGTACAAAATGTTTTTAGTATTCACTGTAAATATATGTAGAAGTACTAAGCCTTGATTAAATATTTGTGACCCATCACCACAAAACCCTAATAAAGTTGCAATATATTCTGATTTTGATATTTCTGAATTCTCCTAAATCTCAGCCTTCCAGTAACTTGTTGATGTATGGTAATAATAAGCTTATTCACTAAGCGTCAGTAATCCAGCAATAACTTAGACATAGCATTGACATAGTCAACTGTTTTGTTTTTCTTAATTTTCTTGGCTTTCAATTTGGTGACTTTATTAAGGTTTTGTGATGAAAGGTAACAAACATGTATGTGTTTTCATACCCTTTTGTAAACTTGTATGTTTACTGAAAATGATGAATTACAGTACTAACTGACTTCCGTCCACTTCTACTATATGAACATGTATGTATACTGTGCATAATATGTGTCATAAGAATAATATATTCAATGCTGTTTATTCTCAAGGCACTTCATTTACTCAGCGTTGATGAGGCTAGACGGCTAATTAAATATGGAATTTGTTTACATTTATCGAACTGTTGTACAGTGTTGATCATATTTATCGGTAAAGCATAGTTTTAGCAACAAATCATACACATTTTTTTTCCTCAAATAATCTTTGAATTGTTGTACTTATAATTATAGTTTTCTTTGTTCCATTTGTGCATTCTATTACTTTTATTTTGTGACTCTACATGTGTATACCTTTAACTCGGTATATAGTTGTTGACCCGTTCCCTACAAGATTCTGAAATCCCCATAGACTTTGTATACAGACCACCCGGTTCCCGTAGTCAAGGGGTTAAGGTATGAATAGTGTGTGGCAACCTTGGTGTGTGGGCATTGATGTGCAAAGGCTCTACGTGGGGGTATTAAGTCTTTGTAAGGATTGGTCCTTGGATATTTAAAATTTCATTCAACAGTACATTATCAATATTTGTTTTTATTGTATGAACAAAGACCATTGAAAGATTATGGTATGGCCTTTCTAAAAACTTTGACCAGAGAGCTAGCTGGTATCTCAATTTGCTTTGACATATATAGTAATAGTGGCCACCTGTCTATAGCAGCCAACCTGCCTATAGTGGTCACATGTCTATAGCAGCCATCCTGTCTAAGTGGCCACCTGTCTATAGCAGCCAACCTGTCTTAGTGGCCACCTGTCTATAACAACCAACCTGCCTATAGTGGTCACATGTCTATAGCAGCCATCCTGTCTAAGTGGCCACCTGTCTATAGCAGCCAACCTGTCTTAGTGGCCACCTGTCTATAGCAGCCAACCTGCCTATAGTGGCCACCTGTCTATAGCAGCCAACCTGCCTATAGTGGTCAATAAAGGTGATATCCCCTGTAGAGAAAAAAACAATGTTATGTAAACTGTCTAGATAGAGGTCACCTGCCTACAGTGGCCACTTTTCTTGTTTCCCGTTGGTGGTCACTGTACACAGGTTGTTGTTGTGTAACAGCTGAAGGAAGGCCTTGACAGGGTTAATGGTATAACTTTGTATATCAATTTAAAAAAAAAACATTTGTGTGAACTTTCCACTACATACAAGACACAAAGCAACGACTATATTAAAGCAGTATAATAGTCTGACTTCCTTTTAGGGGTATAGGTCCCAATTGTGTGAAAGAATGTGAATAGTCTGCTATTTGGTTATTTCTTTGGAAAACACTGAAGCATATTTAATTCTGAGTGTATGTAGCATAGTAATTTTGTGTTTCAAATCCCATTTCATTCTTGATCGCACTTTACTACTTTATCTACCACAACGTGCATTTTATTGTGTTTTTGCACTTTATAAAGCAATATATTTGCTTTTATTGGCCTGTCAAACTACCGACCCCTCAATATACTCATTCATCTAAAACATGTTACAATCAAGGTTTGAAAAACATTTATTTCAGACCGCTCTCTTATGATCGTTAACTTTTTGCCGACATTTATGCATGTCAATTTTGTTTGGTGTATACATGTACAAGTCAAGTGCTTAGCAGTAAGAGGCTCTTCTGCAATTTGCGCTATATAAATACATAATTATACTAGTGTAGTACTACTAGGACGGTTTGTTTGTAGAAATAGTTTTTTTATATGAGAACCACCATAGAATCAGTTGTATTATATTTTTTTAAATACAAGAAAATTGTAGGTACATCAAACTTCTTACGTTATTGGCAGCTGTGGCCGTTTTTGTCAAATTATTAGGGGGACAGTAGCTATTTACATTAAAGGGATGCCTGTAAAGTGTCTAACTCCATGAAAATTACTAGGGAGCTTCCTCGTTTCTCTTCGACCATGTTCAGCTTATGGTAGAAGAATAAAATAGGGTTAGATTTGTTTTAATGCCCCTTTAGTATGACGATATCTATCATTCAGCTCGAGCGTTAATGAACGGTCATAAACCTCATAAACGTCATACAGTAATTTGCTGTAAAAGCCGATGCATATTTTCGCTTTTTTAACCAGGAAAGCAGTGTTCTTTTTCAATGAAACTTCAGTCATTCGCACATATCTTACAATGATTTTGGTACAGGATTGAAGTCTCAAATGTAATTTTGGGCAATATCTGACACTTTACAGGTGCACCTTTAATAACTTACCTACTGGGGCACGTGCCCCCCCCCCCCCCCCCCCCCCCATAATTTGACCAACAAAAGTGTATTATATAAATTTAAATTTCTGTTCTTCTGTTTTTATCTTCATGTGCCTTCTTTCCTGTTAAACTTAAATGAATCTATGAATATATTTATGTATTGTTGGCATTTCTAAAGAGAGAATATTAAAGCTACACTTATTAAATTACATGATTATTGTGTAATATTGTATATTTTGTTTTGGTCAACCCTTCCTAAAATTATATGCAGGAGTTAACATATTATTGTTAAATGTACAGTGAAACCTCATTATGATGAGCACCGAGTTTGGCCCATTGAATTACCTTGTACGGTATATCAGTTATCTCGTATTGTATCGGGGCTTAAAAATAATAATAATAATAAAAATAATGTTTTGAATTATTTTTCCAATCTGTTTTTTCTCTCTCTCTATTCTCTCTCTCCCCATTTTTTTGTTTCCACCAGTTATTCTCACATTCATCTTTTTTGTTTTCTCTCTCTCACCATCTCAGAGTTCTTTACCAATGTTATTCTTCTAACATGCCCTACATATAATCTCTATACTAATTAATATCTCTACATTATATACATGTATATATATATAACTGTGTGTATAACTGTGTGTATATATATATTACTGTGGGTATGCTTGTCTCTCTTTATAGGCCTAATAAGTTTTATTTGGTAAGGGTATATATCCATCCATTGATCTATCTATCTCTCTATACATCTATCCATCCATGCATATATCAATATCCATCCATCCCTCCCTCCATCTTTCCACCCATCCATCTATCTATCTATCCATATCCATCTATGTATATATCAATCCATCCACCCATCTATATTGCTTGATATATCTATCTATCTAGCTATATATCTATCCATCCATATCCATCCATCATTTCTAGGTGTATCTATCTATCACCCTCTTTCTTATATTCTGGTTCCTTATCTTCTGTATTATCATGTATTTTACCATGATAACCGGCTCACTATATTTTATCTATTTCAGCAGTAACATATACAATTCGTGTACCAAACCAGTATGAAGAACTAGAAATGTATTCATTATAGAACATAAACGCCAACATTTCAAACACTGATATAAGTTGACGAAGTATACACAATTAACATAATTACAAAAGTAACGATATAAGCCATCGTTGATGCGTTGTTGATTTATATATGCAAACAGAGTTGTCAAATTATATGAATTTAATGAAAACGATAAAATATTTATCAAAACAAAATAATACAAATACAACATACATATAAATAATAATTATAATAGACTTGTAAGCATTTACACTGCGCCATCAATCTGGATATGCAGCTAGCAAGCGCATAAAACAAAGAATTAACATTATATGTTGATAAATACGAATTGGAAGACTAATATATAAGTATACCACTGGCGAAAGTGCAATACACATGTACAAAATTATAGTAGCTACAAAAGAAAAAACGTAGAATAAGGTACAAATCAAAGCATACAAGGAGTTGTTAATAATAATACTGACGTATTTAGTCCAAAACAAGTTTCCCAAATGCTCAATAAACATAGCAATTAGTGTCCATATTTCTTAAAACCCTTCAAAAATATATAGGTCCATTTATAGTGGTCGGGAATAATATTCCACCTCTATCCTGAAAGACTTCTTTGTCATCTTTATTGTCATCTTTATTGCTGACATACATGCAGTCCCGGTCACACCTTTCCTTTATGCTGACCGTATGTCATGCAGCCGTCACGGTCACACCTTTTACACAATGCTGACATGATAACAATCACAATGCTCTGTTATTAAGACCCCGCCTCCTTTGATTTGTCATCTAGCTTGCAAAGTAATATATTCGTCGTGAAGATAAACCCTTTTAAATATAGGCACATTTATATATGAGTAGGAAATAAGTTTCAAATAACCACCTAGATCATGAAAGACAAATTCTTTGGTCATCTAGATAATATTGCTGACATGAACACAGTCTGGTTACACCTAATTACTAATCTGGATTAACCGACCCTAAATTGCTGTTATAATTATGTTAATATGACTTCCTACTACCACCCTATATACCGATCGGTCAGTGGTGCATGCCAGACCATGCAGTCTCAGTAGAACAATTCCGTCGGAACATAGACTAATTATCGGTCTAAGTGGGGACCTGGGTCAGCGGAGCCAGACGCAACCGTCGGAACTGAGATTGATTGCTCGGTCTAATATAAGCAGGGAGGTGGTATATGTCCCTGGTCTAACTGGAGACGGTCAGTAAGGCTAGACCCGCTCATGCAGTCCCGTCTCTGTTGATCCATCCGTCGACTGATTAATTGTTCGTTCTACACCTTTTCCACAACGCTCTGCTCCTCCTCCTTTGTATTGTGATCCTTGCTGCAAAGTAATGTCTTCGTCGCGAAGAACGCGGCGATGAGCACTGCGCCCATGACGATACAGACGCCGGTGAACTGCCCGACGGGTAGGCCGAGCTTCCGGTGGGTGCTGCCCGTGGCCTCGGCCTCGGCGCGCGAGTACCGCACCGCGTCCCACAGCAGGCAGGCGCACACGGTGACGACCACGCCCACGGGGATCAACACGACAATGATGAACATGTCCAACCGCTGCACCATCTATAGGACACGATAGCACAAAACCGGATGCGAAAGAGAAGGGTGCCAAGTCATTTTTTGTGCTTCAGAAATAATCATGTTTAATGAATGTTTTGAAAGACATGACTTATTAAATAAAACCCAATGAAGAGACTCTCTTTTATATTTTTCTGGACAATTCACAAAATTTGACATTTGTTTGTAATTTGTTGGTAAATGTCGCATCGTTTAGAGGAAGCTCTTCCTATAGAAGACAAAATGGACTCGTTTATTTTTTCAAAATATTTGGTGACTTTTCCTAATCTTATTGCGAACACTTTGGTAAAAGTCAAATTTTACCCCATTGTTCACTTCCCATGGTAACCATAACATCATTTAGTTTTTCTTATAATAAACGCGTGACGGTTGGTTTTTTATCTATTTTAATTTCAAAATATAAATGATGATTTGTCCTTGATTCACAGTATGCATGAATTATTTCTCTTTCTCTTTGTTTTGGGTTTCTATGGGTCCTATGGGTTTCTATGGGTTTTTATTTTATGGATTTCTGTTGGTCCCATAGAAACCCATAGAAACCCATAGAAACCCATAAGATATTCCTATGGGTTTTCTATGGGTTTCCTATGGGTTTCTATGGGAATTTCGACTTGGGTAATAAGGCCGGGGCAATAATATCAGCCCAGCCCCCACCCCCTCCCCCCACCGCAACTCCTCCTCGCGATTTTTGCGATTGCACGGCAACATAGTATTATCATTCGTGTTAATTTTGATGGCCACTATGCCGCTTAGACAGGTCCGATTGTTACTTACCCTTTGAGGGTCCTCACCGCGGTACTTGTAGAGAGATTTACATTGCTCACACCGGATCCGCCCATCCTTCTTCATCCAGACATCGATGCAGGATTGGTGGACATGAAGTTTGGATTCCTTGCATTCGCATAGTACCGTTAAGTCAGTGTCCCCTATAATTAATGAATAAATTATGTGAATGGATTGGTAGAAAAAAAGAATGGTAAATACATGCATGAATAGACCGCTTCTGTAATGTATGCAAATAATATGCGTATGACGTAAGCTTAACAAAAGTAACTAGGTCCGGCAAGCTAAGTTTGTCGGAGCTTGCCGGACCTAGTTACTATTGTTAAGCTTGCCAACGGGGAGTCACGTCATACGCATATTATTTGCATACATTACAGAAGCGGTCTATTGGCGGAATACATCTCGCAAATATTGATACATTATACAGGGTGGCCCAAAAAAAATCGGAACGGGGCACTTCCCAAAATAAAGTAACAAAATGAGTATGTCCATCAGATATGGTGTCTTGTCCAATGAAAAACGATACCAAGAACAGTCATTTTGCTCGTGTAGTTTTTGTTTTAGGGCGCTGTGGGTGACAACATGTCAGGTTCCCATTTTTGTCAATTTACACCAAGTCAGTGTCTGATAAATCGCACTTACTGCCCGTCATGGCATCGAACAACAAGCAATTGTTAGTGTGCATTCAGCTGTGTGCCGAAAGAATTGGCATAGATGTTCGATACTATGACGGGCAGTAAGCCCGATTTATCAGACACTGACTTGGTGTAAATTGACAAAAATGGGAACCCGACATGTTGTCACCCACAGCGCCCTAAAACATAAACTTCACGACAAAAATGTCTTGTCTAGGTATCGTTGTTCATTGGAAAAGACACCCTATCCGATAGACATAATCATGTTGTGACTATATTTCGGGAATTGCCCCGTTCCGTTTGTTGGGCTCCCCAGGTATATACATATGCATTACCAGATACCATGTTGAAAGTAAACTGTAGTTTGATGATACTTGATTTTGTTTTTGTGAGAGTGATCATGCTGAGGACGACGAGGAGTAGAAGTAGAAGTAGAAGTAGGAGTAGGAGTAGTAGGCATAGGCGTACCCAGGGGGGGTTGGGGGTTCAACCCCCCCCCCCCCCCCCTTTGACCCCAACATTGCTGTTTTGTTTTTTTTTGGGGGGGGGGGGGTTGAACCCCCCCCCCCCCTTTTTCAAATTTTAGAGGGGTTTTCAACTTTGAAGGTACTTGGTCTCGGCTTCGAATTTTTTTACGGACCCCCCCCCCCCCCCCCCCCACCCCCACCCCACTGAGAGGGGTTTTCAACTTTGAAGGTACATAGTCTCGGTCTCAAAAATGTTGATGGTACTTGGTCTTGGCTTGGATTTTTTTACAAAATAACCCCCCCCCCCCCCCCCCTTTAAAAAAATCCTGGGAACGCCACTGGTGGTAGTAGTAGTAGTAGTAGTAGTAGTAGTAGTAGTAGTAGTAGTAGTAGTAGTAGTAGTAGTAGTAGTAGTAGTAGTAGTAGTAGTAGTAGTAGTAGTAGTAGTAGTAGTAGTAGTAGTAGTAGTAGTAGTAGTAGTAGTAGGCCTAGTAGTAGTAGTAGTAGTAGTAGTAGTAGTAGTAGTAGTAGTAGTAGTAGTAGTAGTAGTAGTAGTAGTAGTAGTACGTAGTAGTAGTAGTAGTACGTAGTAGTAGTAGTAGTAGTAGTAGTAGTAGTAGTAGTAGTAGTAGTTATTAACAATGCCATCATCATCAACATCAACAATAACATCATAGCAACAACAATAACGACAACAATTATTATCATCATCATTATCATCAACAACAACAATACCATCATTTTCATCAACAATGATATCCACACCATCAACAACAACAATACCATCATCTTCATCAACAATATCAACAATGATATCACCACCATCAACAACAACAATACCATCATCTTCATCAACAATATCAACAATGATATCACCACCATCAACAACAACAATACCATCATCTTCATCAACAATATCAACAATGATATCACCACCATCAACAACAACAATACCATCATCTTCATCAACAATATCAACAATGATATCACCACCATCAACAACAACAATACCATCATCTTCATCAACAATATCAACAACGATATCATCATTATCATCATCATCAACAACAACAACAATAACGTACCTGTCTTGTCCCACAGTGTATGGCAGAATGCACACACTTTGGGGTAGTGGTACGATGGAGTTTCCACTGGAGGACACTTCGTTGCAGTTGGGTACTTATCTCTCACAGCGCCCTTCCTCCTGCCATTCTCAAACCTATTTGTTGAACCGTTGTGATCAACGGTTCCGTTGCCATTGCTGGTTTCGACCCCTTCCTCTGTTTTCGTCACTATACCCTTCCTTCTGGTACCGTTCTCGTTTTTCTCGCGAGTACGATCTTCGACATCATTCTTGTTGTCGACAGCAGGGTTGTCCTGTCCGGCGAGTTTCGAATCGGCTCCCTGCGAAAGAAGGTTCTTTTTGCTGCCTTTTGCCTTTTGACCCATGATATGGGAACTTGGGTTGCATTCAAATTGCAAATCTTTCGTGAAGAAAAGTTACTCAATCTGTGAAAATACTACTAAATTTGTCGCAAGTAATTATGACTGAAAAACACGCTGACACGATTTCACTGAACCCGTCACGGTTGTGTTCTGATTTTTGCCGAATGTTCACAACTCGCTGCAAATGGCTAGCTCAGCATGCTATACTGATTTTACTGAATCATTCAACCAGTGATTCCAGTATATAGTATATCTCCGACCAGAAACTATTGGCTATATTTTGCCATTATGCGTTCAACAACTGAATTGGAGAGAGAGAGAGAGAAAACCAACAAATAAATCACCGCAGGATGACTTGCTCTACCGATTTGGCACAAAAGGCAAGAGGGTCAGAATGATTATTTTACCCAAACCCATGATGAACTTTGAAGCATGACGAAAATATCCCCCAGACGGATCTTAATAGCAAGCATTATGCACACATATGCTACCTGTAAAAGCCCCCAATGGTATTACTATGTCACGAGATTGATCATATTTATAATGAGGATGTATAACTGTTGTATACTTATGTAATTATGATTATTGAAGAAAAAATACACCTTGTATAAGTGTGCACGTCTATATATAAATTAAGTATATATTATTTGCAACATTCGTGCGTTGAATTCCCTTCTTTTATGGTTAGCAACTTTTGTATGCATGGTTTATTATAATGTAATAGGCCTGATATTTAGAGAATAGTAGTATAATAATTATATCTGCAGTATACAAAACATGTCACATCATATAGCTAGTTAACCCAATGTTAGATTGTAAAGCCCGGCGCAGACAGAGCCGACTCGACCCGATCCGACTGGTTTTCAGTCAGGCTAGAGTCAGTTTCGCTCAGTTGGAGCCGATTCAACATGTCGAATCGGCCTCGAATGACCTCCGACTGACTCTTAACTGGAAAAAACCGGAGTCATGAGGCAACGCATACTGTCAGAGTTAATCAGGCTGAAAACCAGTCGGATCGGATCGAGTCGGCTCTGTCTGCGCCGGGCTTTAGAGATCGATGGAACTTGGGCTGATTGTTTTCATATCCACCATGCATGTCTATAGTTTGAGACCATTCATTTGTAAAATCACAATATTATTATTCATAGACGGTAAATTAGACATATAAAGCGCAACTATAATTTGTGTTCATTTCTTTGCATAGTGCCAGGTCAAAGGCAAAGGTATATAGGCATACACGCATTGAATAACAGGATTGTATAAGCGACGTGGGGGTCGTCATGAACAAGACCGATCGTTGCCCGAGACCACTGGTTTAGATGGCCGAGACTGATAAAAAGTGGACCTTTCTGATTTTGTTTTTGATTTTTTGCTACGGGCCTGCAAGCTATAAAATATATGATGAATAATTAATAAAAACTTGCTTGAATATCTTATTTACTTACTATAGTAAGAAATACGATTTAATAAGTTTCACATGAAAATAATGTTTCATTTTTTACTAGACAGCTGAAATTAAAATATACGTGAAGTAATTTGAGACCGTTCGCAGATGCCTACTAATTAATAATGATGGTTTTGTGGCACATCAAACAAATTGGCGAAGTAGATGAAGAGTTCGTACAGGATTGGCAAAAGTGCACATTTTTTTCAAACCAAAACAGTTACTTTGTTCGATCAAAATCCTGAGTCAGAAACAACTGACATAGATAGACGTATCCATACATAAACTAAATTAATTCGAATAAACTTAGAAGCGGGCATTGACTTGTATGAGTGAATGTATCGATAAGAATTATCGTGATTAAAAGTGAGCAAAGAAAAATGGGATTCCAACGGGATAGAACATACACATTCATAAATATAATACGAAAGCAGCTTTTTAGTTATATCTCATAACTTGTAATGCTTTGTATACATGTGACTCACAAAAAGGTTTGATGCCTACAGGGCAGATCCGGCTTTGAAAGAGCTGATATGATACGGCTCTGCTTCAGTTTACAGCCTGCATAGCGCCGTCTATTGTTACAACCATGTCGTTTATTTCAAAAGAAACGTCACTATATTCTGTCTCTATAGATATACCACGCAACCATCATAATATATTTTTGTATTTAATGGTAACACACAAGTTTTAGCCACTACAAATAGGGTTATAGGGTTAGGGTTAGGGTTAGGGTTAGGGGTAGTTGTAAAATCCCTCTTGGGGCTGCCCTCCACCCCACCCCCCCCCCCCCCCCCCCCCCCCACCCCGGAGGTTTGAAAACCGTATTCGGGCATAAAGCATCGGCAAAACGTGTCATATTCAGGCAAAACCATTTGGGCAAATGGGTGTCATTTTGGGCAAAGAACGACATTTTCGGGAAAAAAGTCCCATATTCGGGAAATACATAATTTTCGGGTCTCAAAGAGGCGCATCTACAGGTCTACTTTTTTCCCCTCTTTTTTTTTTTTTTTTTTTTTTGCTTATCAGGTGAAAAATGTGAAGGATAGTTATTCGTTCCAAAGACCTCAGCCCCCTGAGAAAGACGTGCTCCTACGCCCATGTAGGAACCTTAGACAAGTTAGACTCTGACTTTAGGATCTAACCACTCCCTCGGACTAGCCTAGTTTGGACTGCGGCGAATTTATTTTATCCCTGTCCGGTCCTGTCCGCTAGCTAGCTTCAAAACCCACTAACCTGTCTTACCCCACTAATCTGGCCACAGAGCAGCCAACTCGGGGTAGCAGCCAACTCGGGATAGCAGCCATCTACCCTTGTAAAAATTTACCATGGTATAGTACCAGTATAGTACCGGTATACCATGGTAAAACAATGGCACGGTACAATACCATGGTGACACGGTATATTGGCCCAGGTTCTGTACCATGGTATACCGTGGTTATACCATGGTTATACCATGGTTAAACTATGGGTACCACGGTATCACAGTGGATACTATGGTATGGTATGGTATAGCCATGGTACTACCGCGGTAATACCATGGGTGCCATGGTACTACCATGGTCAAAATATGGGTACCATGGTATTACCATGGATTCCATTGTATTACCATGGTACTACCATGAAAACCATGGTTTTACCATGGTACTTTTTTGTAAGGGTAAGCGGGCAAGAGCGAACAGGGATATAAATAAATTCCCCACAGTCCAATCTGGACTACCCTTGGACCGGCTCCTACGGTCGGAGGATTTAGCAGGGTTGACCTACGTGTACCAAGTAGCAAGACACTCCCACCCTAGTATTTTGATTTTGACAAGCCTGTCTCGTCTGAGCTGAGTTGAATGCACGGAACGACTGGACAGCGCGACTACAATACACACGCACGTGAATTCATCACTCGCCAGATAGCCTCCATCAGGCGTTCAGTCGTTCCTGATCTTGCATGCAGCGCAGCCATTGCTTGCTTGAGACACGAAGCCTTGTTAAAGGCTACTCCCACCCCCTCTCCCCATCACCCCACCCCCATCACCCCACCCACTCTGTTCACGCGAAAGCAATGATTGACTTTAGGCATGTATAGATACACTTGTTTAGCAAAGAATCAGGTTTTCAAAACGTTTTTTCATAAGTAAAAGAGGCATATCCAAATAGTTTAATCTTTTAATTTGAGAAAGAGATGGGTACGAAATCCAAAAGGATTCTACCATCTAGGGACTCTAATAAGGGGTGCACACGGGGTGCAAGAGGCCCCCTACGGCCACGGCCGGTACTCGACCTTCCGCTTGCGTGGCACGCGACGCATACGACTACCGTACATGTGTGTACACTGTACACCAGTTTGCAATTAGCTCGCGATACGTGAATAGCTGCGGAATCTACGAAAATGGCAGGTGGAAAGAAACTGACGAAGGAAGAAGAGCTTTTGCTCCAAGATTTCAGCAGAAATGTTTCAACGAAGTCATCTGCTCTGTTCTATGGAAATTCCTTCATCGTGTCAGCAATACCGATATGTAAGATATTCTTCATAACCGCAGTAAACAAAGTGTACAAAAGTGCTAAGCCTATGCCACGTTGCATGTTTTGAACGGGAATCGAATCCCTCATAGCATATGTTGTGTGTCGTGGGCTATGCATACGCAATTCATGGTTAGCGGCTATTTTGTACACGCTGCTGCATGAATTGTCTATGAACTCTGTACGAGAAGGAAATTGTGCATATGGAGTGTGTAGTTTGTAGATGTGATAAAGGCGTTGATTGATGGATGAATTTACTTTACGTTCTACATTACTTTAGTTTAGTCATTACTCTTTAGACTTTACTATTCCAACTAAAGCTTGGTTAGATTGTGTTAAGTCTTATTTTGTCATGCAATTTCATTCAACATCATGAACATGGAACAATTCATCAAGTCTAATTCGGCCAATCTAAAAAGTAAATCTAATTGAGTAATTCTATCGAAATGTTGAGTTTTAGTAGTTAAAATTAACAAAAAGAGCAACCAATTTCAATGTGTGTAAATTGTGTATTTCAGATTGTATTGATTTATGATCAATTCATGAATCCAAATCAGATCGAAAAGCACACTGCAAAAATACAATATTTTATATCTTTTGTCGTGTGAAGAAAGGATTTTTATTTGTTTCCCAATAAATATTTGTGTACCATTTTTCTTCCTTTTCAGTTTTTTGTATTTCGTTTTTGTATGATTTTCCATTTAAATTGTATGTCTTTTATAAATGTTAACTTGTGATTTATTGAATGTTTCATTTTGTACAATTAGTTTTACATATGTTTCAATTTGTATTATGTTAACACAATATATTTCAATTTGTATTTTTTTGTATAAACATATAAATTATTGATGAGTGTTTAAAATATATACTATTCAAAATAATACAAAAGTCTGCATTTTGTTTTTAATATGCTCACAGAAGAAAAAAACAAGATAGAATTTGTTGTTACCAGTTTTCATAAGTGTCAATCATGATCAATAACACATCAATTAATTCAAATTTACTTTGTGTGTAAAATTGGTGGCTTGGTACAAAGTTCAACCATTATTTTACTCTTATACACTCAGTATATTTAACTTTTTGTAAGACAATTATGTGATGAAAAATAAAGCTTGAAAAGTTACAATCGTGCGATGAACAAAAAGTAAAATGGTAGGAAATAAATTTAAACATAGAAAAAAAATCTGAAATTGAGCAAAAGTGTACTTTAAAAAAAAGAATTAGAAAAGTTCAGGTCATATAGGCCAACAAAAATGGATGAGAAGATCAATCAAATTTACAAATTGTTTGTGTATTCATGAATGCGAGTGTGTATTATGGGTTTTGATTTTTCAAATGTCTCCATTTATTTTTCAACTTCTAGTGGCCCGAATCCTAAATCTGGTGGCCCCAAACAAAGAAAAACATAACAAATTCTGTTACATTTGCTTGCCCAATCAGGCCAGTAGAATTTAGGATCAATTAAATGAAATTTGGTGGCCCGAAGCTATTTTTTAGTGGCCCTGTGCCAGCAGGCCTATGCTAATTTCGAGTCCTGCATTAATGTTTCTTTTCTGATCCTTGTTTGTGTGCAGGGCTGTTCTGGAGGATCCATCAGGTGGACCTGTTCCAGTCTCACTCCATCGTTATGTTTGTCCTTAATCATGACCCTCATCAGTAGCTGGCTCGTCGCCTTTGATGATAACAAGAATGTCCCCATAAAAAGGGTTGGATCTTTCAGGTGTCCTCATAGCACCATCTATGTTAACCGTTTTCCCGTTTAGATTTGGCAATCCTTGTAGAGTTGATACAGGACCCACCTGGTTCCTGTCCATGTAGGCAAGGAATTAACCGCTATTTGAATGAAAGAACATTCTAGCTTGGTAGTATAATGAATTTTTCCAATTATAACAAGTTATAACCACTACATTTAATTTTGTTAAGAACGTTTGTTTCCTTTGATACCACATTATTGTTCATTTTTATTTTTTATTTCTGTCTGATCCTTGTTTGTGTGCAGGGCTGTTCTGGAGGATCCATCAGGTGGACCTGTTCCAGTCTCAGTCCATCGTTATGTTTGTCATCATGACCCTCATCAGTAGCTGGCTCGTCGCCTTTGCCTACAAGAATGTCAAGTTTGTTCTCAAGCACAAGTAAGTTTGTTTTATTTATTTACTTAAAAATATACGTAAAATACAGAATACTATAATAGTCATTGATACATTAAAAATCACATGTAAATCATAAATATATGCAAACAGAACTGATGCGCAAAGCACTTCTGTACAATAATCATGAGAAGTTACTTTCAAGTTGATGATGTAGATTTTGATTCATCCTGGAAGAGTTCATAAAAAAAGGAAACTAACATTTTTTCAACTGGGATTTGTTCTCAAGCACAAGTAAGTTAGTTGATTATATGGATTTTATTGATCGAGGAAGAGCAAAATTAAATCTACTCAACTGAACTTGATATTTTTGAGCATGCATAAATGAAGAAGCAAACTAGAAAGGTTGTAAACTGTTATATACTAAAAGAATGTCAAAATAAAGATATTTGATTTTGTCACGTTTCTCATAGAAAAGGAATTTTGCTGGTCTAGTGCTGTACATATATATCTGCTTTTTCAAATCTTTTTAGCTGTGACACTGACATCTAGTTCTGGAATAACTATCCCTCTCAAACAATTGAGAAGGTGTTCAATCTCTCTCATGATCTTGAAGATTTGGATTTAGTATTCTTAAATGGTTTGTGAACATTTATATTGACTTTGGCAGTGCTAGAAATTAATTTTTTTCATAGTGGCCTGGTTGAGCAAGTACAATAGAGAGTTATCAAATTTTGCTGGCCCAAAACAAAGAATTAAACAAAATAAAACAAAATCTTTTAATTTTGGATGCCCAGTGCAGCAAGAAAAATATACACATTTTAGTGGCCTGAAGATAATATTTGGTGGCCCCAGGCCAGCGGTCCTAATCTTGTGCCCTGGCTTTGGTGATACCTGCAAAAGGGATACACGCCTACCTTTAACATAACTTGTCAGCTTGTGTATTTTGGGTGTTAGTTTTACTTTTTACAGACACTCACTCACAACTGTTGATGCTTTTATTTTTTGTTGTCCTAACCATCTGAATGCTGATTTGCTAGTACACGAAATTGGTGTAGAACTGTAGACCAATCATCAAGTTATTGTTGAGATGACAATGTATGTGTTACAGACTTTTGTAATGTCCAAAAGAGAAATATACAACCTTTAACATGAATATTAATGAGTGTTTGGGTTTTTTTTTTTTCAGAGTGGCCCCCAAGCGAGAGGATGCGGTGACCAAGGAGGTGATGAAGAAGCTCAGCGATGCCAACAGCAAGAAAACTGTCTTTGTGAAATTATGTTTTACTGACGTTGGTGATGCCTTCAATAGCTCCAAAAGTGATACACCACCTTTAACATGATTATTGATGTTATTATGTGTTTTTTAGGGTTGGTTATTGCATGCTAATATGTGTGTTTGTGATTGTTTTTACAGAGTGGCCCCCAAGCGAGAGGATGCGGTGACCAAGGAGGTGATGAAGAAGCTCAGCGATGCCGACAGCAAGAAGATGTCTCGCAAGGAGAAGGATGAGAGGTGAGTAAAGATGAACGAATAAATCTGCCATTTTGACAAATTTATTAAATCTGCATGAAACATTAAAGGAGAAAATCAAAGAAAACCCCTAAATATGACAATATTCATATCTACAGAAAGCTTATAAGCCATAGAATGAGCTTGAATGACATTCAAACAATATAACGCTTCCATAAAAGCGAAATTAGGGTGAAAACATCACCCTATTCCCAGGGACAAATTCGCTCAATCGCTACACGAAACGGCCTTTAGCTGTGACGTAAGAACCGGGCTTGAAGCCCAGGCGGCTGCTGCGGTTGTATGTAGATAGCGTATAATATACCAGGCTGGAAAGACAAGCTTCAACTTATGTGCTATTTTTCCCTTACCAAGAATAAATTATAATACTACATTGTTTGTAATTTGCTTCTCATTTATATTTTCATCATGATATTCCAACAAATGTATTGTTTGTGACAAAAAAAGTTGAAAAAGGTGAAAAAAAGAAGGGGAAACTATACGACTGTGTCGTGCAGTAGGCCTGCACAGATTTGGGAGCAGGCGATTTTTTACCAACATGTAGTTTCACTTTGACATATCAGACGGAGAATTTACCACTTCCATTATGGAAACAAACAGTTAATAATCATTATGAATCAAATGAAATTTTAAAAAACGAAGAATAGTTATTACTTTAGTCGATCTATCATGGCTAGTTTCATGGTTTAGCTTGAAAAGTCGAGTGAATTAGATTCGCGATCTCCTGTGTTGTTACGATTCATCCGCGATTTCTCTGAACATTGGCAGCCGCATTACCTATACGGCTGATAGCGCTGGCGGATTTACATTTCCTGCGCGCGCATCAAAACAAACGAGTGCACGTGTTAGCAAGCTAGCTTGCTCCTCCACGGATACTTCGAAGTCCATTAACAGGCTGTTTTGTTGAAATTCTTCATCCATGTTGAACTGTCAGATGTAATTCTAGAGCGAGATCGTGATCGTGTGGACTGTAGAAAGCTTCGAATATAGCGCATACGCTGGAACTACTTTTAGTTCAATAACATACACAATATGCATAGTATACGGCCGGGTATACGATCGTGCACTTGCATGTATTTCTCGATGGACGAAACTTTTACGAAACGAAACAAAACCAAAACAAAACGGTGAGAAATACATTATTCTATGTAATTATACCAGTTATTGACATATTGAAATGGATAAGAAATATTATATATTGTTATAACAAAGGCAATTCTAGCTCGGAACATGATTCTACTAGGTAATTTTGTTTTGAAACACAGCTATAATAGATTTGTTGTTCATACTATCTCCGTGTACATATGAACAACAATTCGGCAAAATGGTGAGTTGTAAACAGTTATTTTACGGAGATTGACACTTTTCCAATGCCAATAATGACATGAATATTGACATTAGGATATGTTTCAGGACATGGGAGGACAACTGTGTGTCAGATATTGATTATTCAGGCAATATTCAATCGTTTTGAGAGAGTAGAACTGCGTCCACTCTATGAACATTTGCGTGTAGATCGCCGTTCGAGCTAGAGCTGTCGGGAGCGCAAAGCCCGGCTCTTACGTCACGCACAGAGCCACTTTGCTGTGCCGATTTCATGGTAAAGGGGAGGGTCAATTCACTAAAATTTTATTTTCATAAAACATGAAACTGAACACTTTCATGACTTGTTAACTGCACAAATTGCTTTAATAACTCATTCTATCATAAAATAAACCATAATAACTTGATTCTATTCCCTTTGAATTTCTCCTTTAAGCGATTCAGAAAATGTTGTTGTTACAATTAGGACCTTGGGACCATACAAAATCAAGTTATTCAACTTTGTTATTTTTGGGCATGGGGTATAACAAAACCCCAAAAGAATATGTTTATTTATTTATTTTTTGCGCTGTACACCTTGCTTGCCTGGTAATTTGTGAATTTCACGATGAGATTACAGGGCCTCCTTTCTGGTGGAGCTCTGCCAGAGTGCTGGTCGCTTTCCCTCCTGCGAGAAGCTAAACCCAGACGGTGGCTGCAGTAGATGTCAAGCTTTTCTCTGCAAACTCATCTCACAAGCTCATCAGTATTTTCTCCTTCCTCCTCCTCCATCAGTCCTTCAAAGATAATGCAGTTTCTCCTCGTGTACTGCTCAGAGTCCTCTTTGTCTGCCTTGAGCCACTTCACTTCTCTCTCTCTAGCTTTCGGATTTCATCTTGCTGGGCTTTGGCATAGTATTCGATAGAACGTTTCACTTTGTCACAAGTGTTTCGTGGATCTTTTTTGTTGGCCTTGATTGCTTTGACAAACTTGGCGATGAAATTCTGATAGGCTAGAAGGCTGTTAATAACAGACTCGATGGCAGAATTTAAGATCAGATTCTTGGTTGTTGCTTTCAGCAACTGCTTTGTCTCTCTTGCTGATACCATTTCTCATGAGACGTTCGGTCTTGGCCTTGGCGCTGTCCCATTTGTTTTCGATTTGGTCCCGACATTTCTGTTGTAAGCTGCGTTGCGTTGCTAAGCCTAAGCTATGCTTGGCGGAGCATCAGTTTATCAGTTGCATCTTTACTTCTATAATCGGGACGTACCTTGGTTCCTGGAAGGCAGGACTTGAGGTGGCGAAACCAGGAAAAGGTGTCCCGACTATCGTCAAATCTGGTCTGTCGCGAAGGCCTCGCCGCCGCCGTATCTTCGGGGGCGAGAGGTAGAGAACTCGAACGGAGCCGAAGAGCGCTGTATAGGGATGCGTCTGCTCGCGGCTGGCTGTAGGTAGAACTCTGCAGGAGTGGCTCTGCTCCGTACGTACGTTGCACGCTGGTGACGTTACGCACGCACCGTGCGTAACCCGCCGCCCGTAGCTCGTCGTATCCCGCGACTTATTATTTACAATGTACATGTATGTAATCACGATCTCTACAACACACCTCCCCATTCTATCAGAGTCAGGGGTACTCACTGACTCTCCAAAACACTACAAAACTTACTATGGGAAGCCTACATATATACAAAAACAATACACCCCTTGCTTATCTTAATCCAATACTTTAGCCAATTTGCTCTTTACAACTAATCCAATATTAAAACAATACTTTTCTTTTTATTTACAAATCCTAATGCACAAAACAAATTAACTCTAATTCACGTGGATTCAATATTTATATATATGTATACACATATTCCAAACCATTTAAAATCCAATGAAATCAAAAAGAATCATTCGTCCCACCAATTGAAGGCCAACTTATCATATAACCCTTTTTTAAAACCCTAAAGAACTTCTGGGCGAATCCATGTTTTGCGCCCCAATTGGGACAACCAAGATTTATTGGTTCAAAAATAAGACTCACGGAAAATAACGACTGAATCTCCGCGAAAAGAACTCAAATAAGTCACCACTACTCGACCGGGGATACCTGGGAGCATCTTATGGGAACCCATAAAGACGCTTCCCATTCCTGGTCGTAGCGGCCAGGATCTCAGCCTCGCCACCTGGATCCTGGGACTGCTACGCTGACAGGCGGGGACACCACACCAGAGCCCCCCTGGTCATGTGCATTACCGGGGTTCGCAGACTCGGGGGCGGATGAACCTGCCAACGGCCTCTGGTGAAGGACGGGCCGGGGTTCCTGGATCCTGACACAGCTGGGCAGACGGGCAGGGTCCCCACACCAGAGCCCCCCCTGGTCATGTGACTGACCGGGGTTCAAGGACTCTGTAGTAGACGAACTCACTACCTGCCCGGCCAGTATTCCATCCGGTCGTAATCTAAATCCAACTCTGGCGGGCTTATGTATTGCCCTTGCGCATGAGCTTCATGCTGTGCCTGTGTAGGTGGCACATGAGCTTCATGCTGTGCCTGTGTAGGTGGCACAGCCGGCTGCCTAGGGTTAGGAAATGCTAGTGCGGGTTCCCGTGGCAACAATAACGGATTTTGCTCCCGGGGCGGCGCAAATGACAGGTGCGGGCACTGGGGAACCCTCTGGTGGTGGTGGGGCGTCTGGGTTTAATCTCCCTGAAAACCTTGAAGTCCCATCTAATGAATCTAGATCTCCCTGGTCCCTCATTCGAAGGTCGGGCAATGAGGTGTCCCGCCTCGGTGCGTTGGGGTGCCTTTCATAAGAATGAAAGAATCCATAGACCTATTGGCACGAGGATCCCCACATGCTAAATTGAGCCTCGGGATCGAATAATCAAAATAATCCACCATCTCACGTACGCCGGGCATTCGCAGCAAATCCTCTCGCAACACATGTCCATGTATATCTCTAAATTCAAGTATTCTTCTTGCACGGGCATCCCCAATACCCCGAACACTAACCAGATCCTGGTAGGAGCATGTATTCACGGGAATACGAGTGCCACGAGCTCCACCCTGGTTGCGCATCATAATGCTAGTCACAAACTTAATCAATTATCAGCAAATTATTAATCTTATACATTCACCCCCTTCCTTATTGTTTATAAAAGGAGGTCTATACAACCAAAGTATAATTTAACATCAATCACCACAGTCCATAAATTGTTGCTCACCTGCAACGTCAACGGACGCACAGAACCTTGACTGGTGAGCCCACGGATGGCAAACCTACAGTGAGAATGCTGTAGGCCGCAAAGTACCAAGCAGCAGCAGTGTCTGAAGGCAGATGGCAACTCCTGAAAAAGCAAAAAGATTTCATTCAAAACCTAGAAAACAAGGCGGGCTATCTAGCGTACTTTAAAATTGTTGAAACAATGATTCTCTAGTTAGTCCAGTGTCACTAACTCAATTTATATCATTAACATTATACCATTACAATAATCCTATATTCAATATCCTTTATTCTTCACTACAAATACCTGCATCCAAGTGAACCAGATGGTTGTGGCGCAGACAAAACTTGCCCACGCAGCAACCGGACAATCAAGCCTGCTAAAAATTCAAAAGAGTTTAAACAAGGCAAGCACAAATTTAATCAACTACACTTATTATTTAGCAGTACAAAATTAATACTGATTTGTGCACTATAATTATTCAAACATGTGCACCAAAAAATTCAATGCCTACACATCAATAATTAAAAGAGTACAAAATTACAGCTCACAAGCTAAGCACTCCCAATAATATTACTACCCCAAACTTTAAAGTGTACATGGGGAGCAATTCCAAAAATATCACTACCCTACAAGTATCTTACTCTAACAATTTAATCCCAAGTAAGAAACCAACTTACAAAATTACTACACTTACTAATTACTACAGTACACTACAGAGCAAAAAGGCCAATTTTAGACTCGGCCACAAATTTTCCAAGATGGCTGCCTCAGCTTCTTGCCATGTGCTTTTATCAAAGAACAAAGCTTCCCATGTGCTAATTTTAAAAACTATCAATTTAAGCACAAAACTTTCCCTTACAATACATCAAAAATACATACTCTACTCCCTCCCCAAATGTTTTAGGGCTATCGCTGTACGATACACCCGCCATGCGCTGCCGTACTATAGCCAATGGTGCCATATACGGTACGTTGTAATCTCCCGGCGAAAAAAAATCGAGCGATGAATATCGGAATAGTCAAATGTCAAATAGAGTCCAAAATCGACCAAAAAACCACGAATGGTCCAACAAACTCGTCGCCAATTTAATCGGGACTTACCTTGGTTCCTGGAAGGCAGGACTTGAGGTGGCGAATTGGCGAAACCAGGAAAAGGTGTCCCGACTATCGTCAAATCTGGTCTGTCGCGAAAGCTTCGCCGCCGCTGTATCTTCGGGGGCGAGAGGTAGAGAACTCGAACGGAGCCGAAGAGCGCTTTATAGGGATGCGTCTGCTCGCGGCTGGCTGTCTTGTTTTATCAGAGATTCCACTTCATTTTTAGCCTGATGCATCTATATGGTTGCCTGTCGCTAGTATTAGGGTGTTCAGAGTGATGACGTAGTGAGTTCACTTTGCGCGAGTGTGTAGTAATCTGTGTGTGTCTTTCGATTACTACGTAAACTCTGTAGCCACACACAACTTCGCACTCAAATCACGGAACAATGCGACGGCACCGCAATATCGTACTTTTCGGAAAACATCGCTAAAACTTCTCCTCCTTTCTCCTCTTTTCCGGGCTAGATCTTTCTTGAAAAAAATTATCCGAATATACCCGATTGAAGCCGACACAGTGCCCTTCATGCCGATGTAACCTAAGTTTTTGTAGCTCAAAGAGAACTGACAAAAAAATGCCATGAAGTTTTAAAAGCTACGATTATATCATTTTCCCGTAATCTGCACCCAACTTAGGTTAGTAAGTATGAAAATATAAAGTCTGCTTATTCCGAAAATGTATTGGTTGTCGATATTTTATCAAATTTGAAGCCCGGAAAATACAATTAGTAAGGCCAGATTCTTTAAAAAATCGATCGAATTTGTTCTCCGCCGTGAGCTGGCTTTGAAAGGACCGCTCGGCCGGTTTGACATCGGACCTATGGGCAACTACATTTCTCACGTAGGGGTGTTAATGTTATCTATCGCGGAAGAAGCGAATATAGTTAAAAATTGTCCGCAAATCGAGGGTCTTTGACGTAATTTAATTGATTGGTAATCATATAAATAATATCTTAAACTATATTTCAAAGCTCCGATGTAAAATAATGAAAAAAACAACCCCAAAAGAAAGTATAATTATTACCTAATGTCCAAGAAGTTATGGTACATTCCGGACCAACATGTGTAAATTCAGTATGATTTTGACAGAATATTATCGAGTCAAACTCGGTATTTTTTTAGTTTGTGAATATTTTGTAGGACTAAGACATCAGGGTACGTATTAAAATTGTAATCAAACTATTTTTCCAATGTATGAACATCGCAAATAATACGATTTTAGAGGCTAAAACTCGATAATAGTTTCGATTTTGACGTGATCCCCATCTAGAAAATCCCAGTCCCGTACGTTCATTATTGTGTCGGTGAATGTGAATGTGAATGTGAAATGTGAATTTGTCGGCTATTTCTTCTTCTTCTTCGTTCAATAAAGTGTAGCTTTGGACTAGAATATTACGCATTTACTGGATAATAAAGAAATGCTTAGAGCTTGAATATTTATTTTTCTTGTCCTTGATACTATTTTTTTAATAAATCGTATGCAGAAAAAGTAAAGGGATTTGTAACTAGTAAATAGTAAAACTAATACAAATAATGTCTTCCTTTTTTGGCGTTGCCATGTATTGCTACGCAACTGAAGTATAGATTTGTGTCGTAAGTTTGCGTCATGAATTTTGACTTTTGAAGTGTGTCAGTCACGCTGACTTGCAAACAAGTTGTGTATAATCCTTCAAAATATGGTTTAGAAAACTTGAGATGGGTTTTTTGTTTGTACTTTGTTCACAAAGTTTAGATCGCCTTTGTTATTTTTCTTATAAAAAAACAATTTGTTCTGATTTTATGAATCTTTAGATGTTGGACACTGAGCTGCGAACATGAAGATGATGAGGCAGAGCAGAGGAAATGTTAATCAGAAACAGTTATTTTTGATGCAACACGTAAGAGAGAGGACAAATCGACATGAAATAATAGTCTTGACGGACAAGGCATCGAGAAGACATCCCATTGCATTGATCTGTCATGAAGAAAGACGATGCACCTCCCCTCTTTTCATTTGATGGGAAACAACCAAAATATCAAAACAAATGTATTGCGATTTAATCAAGCATGTCAAAACACTTTCAACAAATAAACAATCTGTTATAAAAGTTCTGTAAAATAATTCTTAAGAATGATGAATATAAAACTAGATTTTGAAGGGGGGACAAATCAAAGCAACATTTGCAATTAAATAAGAAAAGAATTATGAAGTGAAACAAGAACAATTAAATATGCAACAGTGAATAAGAAAATGAACAAAAGAACAACCAATGAATCAAGGAAAACATTGACACAATCCTTGTAATTATTAAACATTAAAATAGATTTAACAAAAAGGTCATAACAAGATGACGAAAACATGCATAAAGAAAAATTGTTGCATTAAATTTGACAGTTTTATATTATATTTGATGTCTGTTTGTGTGGGTTTCTTGTGTGTGTGTGTGTGTGTTCATGTGTCACTGCCACTATAAATAAGTATACTCCTGTGTGAATGTTGTTGAAGTCTGATAATCATAATTAAATTTAAGAAGACAAAACCGTTATATGAATGTTAGTTGAGACCAAACAATAACAGACAAAGAAAAACAATATAAAACAAAGAAAAACAATTTAAATCAAAGAAAAAAACAATATAGAACAAAAGAAATACATTCAAACCACTTGTTCTTGAGTCATATTAACTTGATTACCTGTTTGATATCCAAGAAGTAAAAGAAAAAATAATACATGATTTATAAAACATTATTTTGTGTATGTTACCCAAAAACAATACAATACATTAACAAATCATAAAACAAAGAAAAACATAAGATGGGTAACTATTTAGTAGTCAATTACACTTAAATCTATGATATTACTACTTGATTGGCAAAAAACTGAGTGCATTTGGCCCATTCCATTCATGAGATATATGAACATTTATGTTTATTACGCATAAATTTGCATAAATTTGCATATTTAATTATTAACGCTAAGATCAAGTAATATGAATTACAAATTCCTGTATCTTGCAAGGATATGCATGAAATTTGTGAAAACTAGATTTCTGACTCATTAAATTCAAGAGATAGCACCATTTTCCATATAATTGAATAAATTTGCATAAATTTGCATATTTAAAATCTGATTAATAATGTCAAGTAAATATGAATCACAATCTACTGTATCTTGCGGAGATATGTAGAAAATTTCATCGTTGTTGGATCCTGCATCACAGAGATATTGATTAATATGTTTTAAACATACATGGTAAATCTCTTACAAAGAGTACCACAATGGTGCCGTTTGTAAAACAATAGAAATAAAAGAAAAAGTCACGTGACCAATGTGGAAAATTTCCCTTAAAAATAATTCTTTAAAAAATTGTAACTCCGGAACGCTTTGGCCGATTTTCAAAATTTTAACTGTTTTATTCTTCTAAAATTACACTCTATCAACTTTTTGAGGAAATTAAGCCTCAGCTATATAAGAAAAAAATCACCTGAACACCCTACTAGTATGCTTCCAGAGGAGTTTGTGAAATGCACTTAAGATAATTGTGCAGATCTGAGCTGTACCTAATGACCAGGGATAATAATAACATCACTTTGAGGTTGATCTGCATTACTAGCTATACGATTGTACAAATATGTTATCATATTGTTATTATCATTATTACTATAATTATGATTATTATTATAATTTGGGATCCTGTAGAAGAAAAATGACTTTGAAGCAACTACATTCTCAATTTTCTGCTTTGTTGTGCTCTTTATATGATTGTTATCATTTAGTAAATTATTGTTTAAATTATTACTATTACTATTTATATAATTCAGGATCCTGTGGAAGAAAAACGAGGTGGCGGACTACGAAGCGACAACATTCTCAATATTCTACAACAATGCCTTGTTCCTGCTCATCGTGCTCTTCATGTCATTCTTATTATTATTGTTATAGTTATAATCATTATTATGTTTATTATTATACTTGTTTATTATTATTTATTATTATCATCAATGTAATTGTTAATTACTTGATTATTATATATTTTCAATATCATTTAAATTTCAGAATCCTGTGGAAGAAAAATGAGGTGGCCGACTACGAAGCGACAACATTCTCAATATTCTACAACAATGCCTTGTTCCTCCTCATCGTGCTCTTCATGTCATTCTTATTATTATTGTTATATTTATAATCATTATTATGTTTATTATTATTTATTATTATCATCAATGTGATTGTTAATTACTCGATGATTATATACTTTTATTATCATTACTATTAATATAATTCAGGATTCTGTGGAAGAAAAACGAGGTGGCCGACTACGAAGCGACAACATTCTCAATATTCTACAACAATGCCTTGTTCCTCCTCATCGTGCTCTTCATGTCCTTCTTCATTCTCAAGTCGCAAGATCCAAACATGTATCCTTTCTTCAAATAAAAACTCCTTATTTTTGTGGATAATTTTGAATGATTTGATTTTGCAAATAGTATTTAATGATTTTTAATTCTTGATATTTAAAGAGATCTAGTAAGTAGTAACATTGTCAAAATTCAAAAAAATTACCTAGAAATCTAGCAGCCTCACATACCTCGTTGTATTTGTTACCAATGGAAGTATGGAAAGGTATCTC
This sequence comes from Echinarachnius parma, assembly GCA_037951105.1. Lineage (NCBI taxonomy): Eukaryota > Metazoa > Echinodermata > Echinoidea > Clypeasteroida > Echinarachniidae > Echinarachnius > Echinarachnius parma. The sequence continues at coordinate 20,536 of JBAMJV010007277.1, read as the reverse complement.
AAGTCACAAGATCAAAACATTTGTCCTTCAAATAAAGACCATCTTGTATTTTTCAATGTTCAATGGATTTTTTGTTAGCTCTACACATGCATTTTTGCAAATACCCTGTTGATATTCTATTAAATAATTTTCCCTATAAATATTTAATTGCATGTTTGTTTATGTGGTTATTGTATAAAAATGAACCATTAGAGCCCATATGAAATTAAAACATTAAAAACCTAATGGGTTGAGTCCTAGGCTATTTGTTGGATGACAGTGTGAAGACTGTTAAATTGATCTTAGCTAAATTAACTTGTGTATACCATCTTTTAGATCAGAATCCTGTCCATGTTGTGCCAAATTTTCAGCTCATTATTTATAATTATAGGTATAATTATTTAAAAAAAGACATGAGAGCCTAATTTGGTTTCTACAAGGCTCCCAAATTTGATGATAATTATTTGATTTCCTTTGATGACATTTAATTTGATTTGATATTCTCGCTAACATTTATGATTTGATTTCCTTGACTCTCGGTCTCAACAGTAACTACATTTTATCCGTGGCGCTCTCCGCTGGTCTGCTTGCTCTACTGTCAACTGGAAACAAGTAGTTCTGTCCGCCAACCGACAGTAGACTTGTTCTAGGAGATAATGCAACTTTACTTATTCATTCTTAGCCATTTTCTGGCATTTTTTTGTCATGTGTAGGATAGTATAGTACTGTTCTGTCTGTTCTTGATCAGGAAAGAGTTATAGATATGTTTCTCTTTGATTTCATTAATGAATATGAGGTTCAGAGACCTCGGACAACAATGATTTAACATTCATTTGAAATATACAGTGGAACCTCGTTATAAAAAATGAGCACATTTGGACCATGAAAGGTATCTTGTTATACCATATAACTTGTTATATAAGAGTACAAAACAAAATGAAAATTGCCATGAAAAATTACCTTGGTATAATCAGGTATATTGTTATGATATATATCCATGTACAAAGCAATGTAAAGAGCTTGGAGGAGCGAACTAACCTTGTTTTGAAAGGGTTTCTTTGTATCGGAGCTCTTAATAACGGGGTTCCACTGTAGTCACACATGCAGTTTCAAAGTATTTGAAAATCTGACTTTATGCAGTGGTGATAATAGCCTTAAAATCAATATCTGCAAGTGCTCACTGCATTTACCACTCAAAACTTCCATGATCATGGTGTCCGTAAAAGATTGAACAAAAATGATTAAGAGCAATACAATACTTTTAAAGAGATGTTTTCCATTATAAGATCTAAGCACAACATTGGACAGTTTCAGTCAAGACATGTGGTACATGTGTATTCCTGTTTGGCTGTTCTACTGTAAGTTGGCTGGTTTTTCATGGATTTGTACTATTACATGTACAGTTCATTTCAAACTTTTCCTGTAAAAAGATGTGGGCTATTTCTCTTCATCTGGCCATTTTCTGTTTATATTGCTCAAATTCAAAACCTACAAGTCTGATTTAGCCTTTTTCAATTCTATGCTTTGTAAAAATCTGTTTTATTTTTCAGATTAACCAATTAATCAGATTTGGGGAAAAGGATTGTACCCCATTACCCTGAGAGCAAATAAGTTCATCCATTAAATGGAATTTTATTTCGATATGACCAAATATTATACAACAATTCTCTTCAAGTTGTTAAAAAGATTTGAAATAAATAAATTCAGTAAATAATAAAATGATGCTGTTTTGTTTGGGACTATTTATCGTGTGATACAGTCTGTTTTCACTCCAAATTTGAAATAATACAACAAATATACATTCATTAAAGTACACCACATAAGCACACACTTTGTACACTTACCATAAATACTTACATGACAACACGCACACACACACACCTACACACGCACACACACACCCACACGCACGCACATACACACACCTTCCTAAATAGACACAACACACACAGAGAGTACATGAATTGTACAATACAATTTATCAACACGTGCCAACATAAATGTGAAAACTTTTTTTTTTTACATTTGGAGGTGCAACAGGGCTTTTCAAGAGTTCTATGCTAAACTAAGTTGTACATGATAGTGTTAAAGGGATAGTTGAGTTTTGGTAGAGAGGGCGTTACACATAATAATTTTTTGTGAGATAATGAAAAACTGGGTGTAAAATTTGTAAGCGCATATTTTAATGGCAGAAAAAACTTTATTTGATCAAAATCGGTTCAGAAACAGCTGAAATATCCATAAACGTAGCCATTTGTAATAAATGTGGGGCCCCACAAATATTAGACAATTTTGAACCAACCGTTAAAAATTTTTGAAAAATGCTTCCTCTTTTCTAAAAATTTTCAAAAGAATTTTTTTTATAGCTGTTGATTATCTCTCTATCTAATCACTATTTTTACGAACCATCATATGCACAATATTTTATTTTAAATGGTTGAAACCAATGCATTTTTAGGGAGCGCCCTCTTGAGTTTGAACGGTTCTTTTTTTAATGATACCAGGCTTTTTACTTAGTCATTTGTAAGTTTGTATTCCTTTCGAGCATGGTGGAGTTATAACTATTAGTTTGTAATGTAATGGTGCAGGATTTGGTTACTAAAATTCAGTTTGACCAAAACTGGACTCTCTTTACCAGAACTCAACTATCCCTTTAAGTATTTTCCTGGGCCCCGTTGCAGAAAGAGATACAATTGATTGTAAGTTAGGATTGATTATAAGTCAGAAAATTAGCGAGTTTCAACCAATCAGATTTGCGCATCTAGCACACGTGATTAACTTACGATTAAGGGCAATTCCACGCCAAAGTGGACATTTGACCAAAAAATTTACAAGCATTTTTATGATACAAATATGGTATGAAATCAAAGCTTAAATTCTATATTTTTGGAATTCAATGAGAAAATTTTAGTTTTACATAATTTTAGTTGTTTTTTTATAATAACTTTATAACCATAATTGAACCCCACAAATTTGACATTTTTGTGAAAAAGTGTTTTGATCCTGTGTTTGTTTTATATTTCCCCAGTTAAGCCTAAAAACCATTATTCTGACTCCTGAGATATGACCATTTCGTAAAATAGTAAATTTGTATGATTTATTTGATTTGTTATGCTTCAATGACTTCTTATTTTCAGCCTATGAAAATGTCCTTCCGTTACCGAAAAATCAATATTTTTAATTTTGTGGCTCACATAATTGTTAGAGAGCAGACCAATCTTCAGTGCAAAGCAAGTTCAAGTAGGCCTTCCTATTGCTAACAATTGTATTACTCTGTTTCTTCGTTAATTAATAAATAACAAAAGAAAATGTCCTTCCGTTACCATACACATGGTAACAGATGGACAAGGTACCTCATATTACATATTATGACAAAATTTATGTTCAAAAATTTGTGTCTCATATATGAAAACCCAAAATAATGAGACAATACCTGCAATGGCCAGCTATCAGTGGCGTAGCGTGGTCAGACTTGTAATTTTCTGTGTTTCAACCAATCAGATTTGTGCATTTAGAACATTTGATTTTATCTCTTTCTGCAACAGGGCCCTTGTACCATGATGCCATTTGTCTGGATTTCTATTGTATGGGGATTAGTAGGTCTATTTAACTGTGGTGAGCCAGGGTGTGAATAGGCTCTGATCATGACTTTGAATAGGTCTTTTTTTTATACAATACACCCGTATAGAATTCTTGGACATGGGTGTAGGTCTAAAATAATTAAATTTTACATGAAATTTGCAAACTAAAAACAAGGATGTAGAAAAAGCAAGAAATAACATATCTCCAATTCTTTCATATGTTGTAGAAATTATATCAAGCCAAGATTTAAGCAAAACAAAATCTCAAAATTATTTGATCCACGAGGTAAAACGGAAGGTCAAAATCTAAGGTCAAAGGTTATCGTATCCAAACTCGCTCATGCATGAACACAAATGGCATAAATGGATTGCACATAACATCCCCAGTCCAATGACACCTTTACAAAATAAATTGACCCAACGGTAAATGGACAATGGCCATTTGAAAAATGGTGCCCACGCCCATTTCTTACAAAACTCCCCCATAAGAATCTATATTATATTTCCCCAGTTAAGCCTAAAAACCATTATTCTGACTCCTGAGATATGACCATTTCGTAAAATAGTAAATTTGTATGATTTATTTGATTTGTTATGCTTCAATGACTTCTTATTTTCAGCCTATGAAAATGTCCTTCCGTTACCGAAAAATCAATATTTTTAATTTTGTGGCTCACATAATTGTTAGAGAGCAGACCAATCTTCAGTGCAAAGCAAGTTCAAGTAGGCCTTCCTATTGCTAACAATTGTATTACTCTGTTTCTTCGTTAATTAATAAATAACAAAAGAAAATGTCCTTCCGTTACCATACACATGTTAACAGATGGACAAGGTACCTCATATTACATATTATGACAAAATTTATGTTCAAAAATTTGTCTCTCATATATGAAAACCCAAAATAATGAGACAATACCTGCAATGGCCAGCTATCAGTGGCGTAGCGTGGTCAGACTAGTAATTTTCTGTGTTTCAACCAATCAGATTTGTGCATTTAGAACATTTGATTTTATCTCTTTCTGCAACAGGGCCCTTGTACCATGATGCCATTTGTCTGGATTTCTATTGTATGGGGATTAGTAGGTCTATTTAACTGTGGTGAGCCAGGGTGTGAATAGGCTCTGATCATGACTTTGAATAGGTCTTTTTTTTATACAATACACCCGTATAGAATTCTTGGACATGGGTGTAGGTCTAAAATAATTAAATTTTACATGAAATTTGCAAACTAAAAACAAGGCTGTAGAAAAAGCAAGAAATAACATATCTCCAATTCTTTCATATGTTGTAGAAATTATATCAAGCCAAGATTTAAGCAAAACAAAATCTCAAAATTATTTGATCCACGAGGTAAAACGGAAGGTCAAAATCTAAGGTCAAAGGTTATCGTATCCAAACTCGCTCATGCATGAACACAAATGGCATAAATGGATTGCACATAACATCCCCAGTCCAATGACACCTTTACAAAATAAATTGACCCAACGGTAAATGGACAATGGCCATTTGAAAAATGGTGCCCACGCCCATTTCTTACAAAACTCCCCCATAAGAATCGACCATAGCGCCAAAACCATTGGGCGGATTGGGCTAAAACTTAAATATTTGCGCTTTTAAAGGTTGAAATATCATACATACCAAATATTAGCAAATTTGAAGGGGGCTGCGATGAAAATTTTCAATTTTTTTAAACGTGATTTGACATGGAATGACCCTACTGTGTCATATCATACATTATAGTCCATTATGTCCTTCCGTTACCGAACATTGGTCCGCTTTGTGTGAGATAACTCAAATATCTGCGGACAAATTTTAATCAAAGAACAAGTAAATTCTTCTTAACCCTTCAGAGAATGAAATGTGTACCCTTAAAATATTTTGTATTATTTAATATCACAGAGTTTTAGTTAAAACTGATTTGATAACAAAACCTTGTCCATTTTAGTGTCCTTCCGTTACCGACCTCATTTGTATGCATATTCAATATTGTGCGGAGATAAACAAAAATAAAAAAATTATGGGACCTTAAAACTGTATGTTTTGGAAGTATTGTTATCAAAATAGACTGTTCTAACAACACAAGTATTTAAAAATGTCTTTCTTAAAGTTGACAATTTGTGTCTGAGTGTCCTTCCGTTACCATGGATTGACAATGAATAAGAGCCATTGGAGCATGAAATATAGTAAGAAAAAAGTAGAAATGTAAATGCTTGTGATGTCCATATGCTATCTATGATACAAACTCATTTTAGACCACAAAAGAGATGTTTCCTTCTCATAAATGGTCTTTAAATTTAAAAATTAATTTTATTTTACAATTCCAATAGACTTTTCAGAGGTCCTTCCGTTACCGTCCTTCCGTTACCGAACACTGGAGTAATTAATTTCTCATAATTAATATACCAATGTAGATATTTTTCTTAAAAGGTGGTGTTATACATACTCTGTGAACATAAGGAAATTGACTAGTAGCCAACTTAACATGATAAACCTCGTAACTTCACAGAGATTGGGTCATAACTAAAAAACTTGAAAATCCATGTCCATTTTGGCGTCCTTCCGTTACCGGCCTCATTAGTGTCCATATCTAATTTACATAATGCGGTCAACATTTTAGAAATAGTGGAAATCAAAGGTGTCCCAACAAGGATCAAAGACATGCCATTTAGAATAAAAAATCAAAAGCAGGATCCTGGAATTATTTGATTGAAGTTCCAAAATTGTGTCTGAATGTCCTTCCGTTACCGTGGAATTGCCCTTAATTATAACCTACAATCGATTGTATTTTTTTCTGCAACGGGGCCCTGGTGTTTCTTGCATGTTTGTGAGTGTATGTGCATGCTTGTACATGTATGCTTGCATATGTATGTGCATTGTGCGTGCACGAAAGTGTGGATGTGAGTGTTTGTGTGTGTTTATGTGTGTGTCAGGTGAGAGGAATGTGTGTGTGTGTGTGTGTGTGTGTGCACATGTTTGTGCGCGTGTGTGTGTGTATGTGTATTGTAAGTGCGTGGTTATGTGTGTGTGCTGGGGGTGGTGGTGAGTGAACGATCACAGTACATCCCACGATGCGCACAATGTAAAATGTTCACATGATGTCGATGAAAAATATAAAAAGGCGCATTTGTGAGGTCTTTCTACAGCCAGGGGGGTGGTGGGGATGCCATTGTCCTCCTCCCTCAACCCAAATAAGGCAGGGGTGGGGCCATTATGGCCCCCCCCCCCCCCCCCCTCGGAATTTTTCTGATTGCTCGGAAATGCGTAAGGATGACGCCCCGCCGCTTGATGACTTTTTTTCTTTGCGCATCTTGCGCATCTTTTAAAACAATTTTTTCAAAAATCGAACCTTTCGTTACGAAGTCACGTGACCTTTGGTCACTGCATGTCGGCCTAAAAATCGCTAATTTTCGTGATTTGTGTACAAAACATATGGCAATATCAGTTTTCCTAAAAAGAGATATATCATTGGTTAATTGGTCTTGTTTACCTTTTAGGAATTTGTTTTGGGGGTTTAAATAGTTGAATTAAAGTTAGAAAAAAAGTTTAAAAATAACAAGAAAAACAATAAAATACACTTTTTACCAGTATCGACCAGCTTAGCTTACACTACTCTCAGCCTGTGGTCTCAGCCTCGAAAATTTGTGGCCACTTCATACATTCTTTAGACCATTATAAATATTAATACAACATTGGAAGGGACAGGTTATTCCTTATGTCTGCTGTTTTTTTAGCTCATCCGGACGGAGGGCCCGATGAGCTAATGCCATGGCGTGGCGTCCGTCGTCCGTCCTTCCGTCCGTCCGTCCGTCCGTCCACAGTTTTCAAAATGCTTCTTCGTTATTTTTCAACCGATTTTGATTCTGATTGTTTCATAAGATAGGGCTAGGAGGGGGATTTAAAACTTGTACACAGAATCGTGAAATTCATTATCTATGGTAATTTATGCAAATGTATTCGAAATCACAAAAAATGCTTCTTCTCCTTAATTTCTCGACCGATTTTGATTTGGTTTGCTTTATCTGGTAGAGCTAACTTTGGTACACTAAACTTCTACAAAGAATTTTGAAATTTTTCTCCATTCATTAATTATGGTAATTTTTAATTTTTTAATTTTATTTATTTATTTTTTATTTTTTTAAATTATTATTATTATTTTTTTTTTTTTTTTTTTTTTTTTTTTTTTTTTTTTTTTTTTATTTATTTTTTTTTTTTCCCCATGTCCCTTCCGGGGCGTCAAATTTATATTTTTTTCACTCTAATTTTTATTTTTTTTAATTTTTATGTCCCTTCCAGGGCATCAAATTTTTATTTGTTGACCAGTTGAAAAGTGTACCACATGAAATTTGCGATATTTGATGTTGCGAGATGGCGGATGAGCGCTACGTCATTGACGTCCTGGTATATATTCTTATGTATTTCTCTGTCTTCTTACTTATTTTGTATATTACAGAGAAGTTGACAACAATTTCTGCTCTTTCTGAACATTATACTTGCAAGTGGCGGAAAATGGCTCAGTAAGCCATATAATATTTAAAGCCTAACTAAAAAGAGAGCAATATGTTTTCTGACCACGTCGATGTGAAAAAAGCTACGTGTGATGCGTGGACTACTGAAAAGTATTAATTTGTTTTAAATGAATGTTCGATTTCTAATCATTCTAATAAAGAAACGTCCCTTCTTGCTGTATTTAAGGCACCTTTATTAATCCAAATGTGTATCATGACAAATGAGAAAGATGGCAGTCTGTACTACATGCATTATAGCTGAACAAACGGTTTACCCACATTTACGTATCATACAGAAAAACAAATAAGTTTTATGTTTGAAATTTCATTCGCTATAGACCAATCCGTTTTCAAGTACTTAGTATACGTCTGCCATAACTGGAGTGCTTCAAGCATGTTTATAGTGACTAACATGATGCTGCATAACGGTTAAAACCTGTTCAAATTATCTTTTATTGTACTCTTGGAAGCCCCCCCCCCCCCCGTTATGGCCATATCGACTTGAAACAGGATTCGTCTATATAGTCGAATGTTTTGAGATTTGGGCCTTTTTTCTTGATTCAGTGTACAACTGTACATAATCATCACCACGGTTTCGTTTCAGTTATCGTTCCTAGCTCAGTACATGGAAACATGGTACACTCACACGCATTCCATACAATACGACAGTATTATAGAAACAGGATCTAGTAACATTGCACAAAATTACAAAACTCTAGTGGTAATTCTCCCATACCTTAATTGTTGTATTCATATTACATAAGAAATATGGAAGAGGTTTGGGTTTTTCGAATTTCCCTTTCATTAAAAAATATATGGCCATGGGCGTCGATCACGGGGGGGGGGGGGGGGGGGGATGGGGGATATATCCCCCAATATTTCAGTTGGGGGGATGGCCTGTATTATTATCCCCCTCGATATTTGGGGTTCAAAATATATAATAACATTAAAATAAAGGAGCATTGCCCCCTTTCATTCATAATGTGAAATAATTGGTACTATAGTCTTCTAATCTGCTTTAAAACACATTTTGATAGCGCCCCTGGAACCCCCATTAAAGTTATTTGACCCAGTTCCGGCCCTGTACTCATTGAATAGTTTTATTCAGGACTTCTCTCTTGGCACACTTTCAGGCGATTCTGACCCACTGTGCGTCGGCGCTTCGCTCACTAAAATTGAGCTAACTATTCATATTAACATATAGACAACATCTTTATGTCTGGATATTACAAATCCCAAAGCTTCCGGGGGCTCCGCCCCCTGGACCCCCAATAAGCTGCACAATGTGGGTATACTATGACTTATTCTATTCAGGGGGCCATCAGGATGATTGCAATCTTTGTATCTATCAGGCTTATAAAGGGGACCACCAGGCAAAGAACAACACATTATTATATGTTTTGGTACCGTTTTGTGATATCAAATAGATACCCAACGTTTTGCAAAGGGTTGTGTAGTTCATAAACAAAGCAATTAATTTCCATCACTTATGGAACCACTACTCTTTCCTGGTTCCATACGGGCCAAACATTTGCGAGTGCGTCAATGCGATTCACGCGTACGTTTATAGACAATAGAATACCGGGCGATTCGTTCGCTCTGCACACATCAGTCTTCGCAATTCAGACCGCATGAACGCATGTGTTAGAATGGTGAGGCGTTTTCCAATTATATATATTTTTTCTGGAAACATATTTTTGTGAACTAGTTGATGGAATGGAATACTAAAGATGTTACCTTTCTTTGATAAGAATATTACTTTTGGGTGGTGGTACCCTTTAAGTTCATCCATACTTGGACAAAGCCCTCCCCGCATGATGCTTGCAATGTGCACTTAACAATCTTCCAATACCTAAGCAGCTAAATCAAAAGCTAACTGACTAAAGAATGGTTAACTCTATAATTTACATATAGATATTACAAATCCCAAAACTTCCGGGGGCTCCGCCCCCTGGACCCCCAATAGGATTCCCAATGTAGGTATCCCTTAAATGATGCTATTCAGGGTTCCACCAGGGTGCTTGCAATCTATGTATCTATCATGCTAAAGTTCATCTTGCACTTAATAATTTTCTAATATATAATAATTTCTAAATAATTTATAAACAGCTAAATTCAAAAGCTTTTGGGCCCCCCCCCCCCCCCCCCCCAAGTCACGGGCACGCTGCTGGGTTGTCGCTTCGCTCCCTCGCCAGAGATGGTCAAAATGACGTATCATCCCCCCAATGCAAGAAGAAATCGACGCCCATGCATATGGCGATTGAATAATTGAAGTATTCGAATTTCAAATTATCCACTGGAAAGTTATAACCGTGTGCAAAGATAGTGCAATGAGTTTACGAATATCACGTTGCATTTACGTTCATCATCCGGCCAAATATTCATTCAACGTGATTACAATATCAGATCTCAAATGGTACACAAATTATTATATTACCGTTTATCACCTTTTGCACAGACATGTCAACAAAGTTACTGGGATTCCCCACCAAGACGTTCATGCTGGCCTAATTCATTCATTGTCGGACTGGTGTTCACATGACATCATAAAAATGCATTATTCTTTTCATTATCATTATACGGTATTCTTTTTGATACATTGAAAAAAAAAGTTTTACAATATTATAAAGATGAAAAATATATGTTATGCATATCTGGAATGGAGAGACATTTTAATGTTAAGTGGCAGTTGCTACAATTGTTGTTTGTATAGAAAGATTAATTTGAATTTGTTTTATGCTCATGTATTTGATTTGTTTTATGCTCATGTATTTGATTTGTTTGTTTATGTGAAGATTAATAAATAGCCTGTGGAGGGCTCAAAAATTTGAAGAAAAAAAATAAATTATACGGTATTCTAGTTAACCTTTACGCATGTTATCTTTCACACTATGTATTTGCATAGCATCGTGAACATAAAGCGGGCGGAGCCTATATGGGGTTGTCAAACTTCTTGCTTTTATTTGTTTCAAAAGATGCAAATAGAAAATCATCGGGGTGCATTTTTCAAAAAAAAAATCTACGCGTCGTATTTATAAAAACTCGAACTGAACATAAATTATTTACTATCATCATTGAAGGAGCTACGCACAGTGCAATTGCGTGAAACGTACTATGGCAGGGAGAATATATATGTTTAAGTGAAGTTTAATGAGAATTATCGTGTATTTTAGAGAATAATTTTGCTTCTTCATCTGGATTCTTGTGGACTTATCGTCGGCGAAACCCATGGAACGATGCTCTTGATAATGTTGATACTGAGACTATGAAGCGTTGGATTAATGAAACGTGAAATATGCTGGGAGTCAACGGTATTGTATGCGTGGCCATGGTCATGATGGCGTTGGTGATTTAATCCACGAAATAAACAAACAAAAATAATGTCGTCAGAACTCGAGAAGTCTTTGGACAGAATCTTGCAATGTCCGATTTGCCATGACCAAATGCGAGACGCTACATCACTGCCAACATGTGGGCACTCGTTTTGCAAGGAATGCCTTAAAAAAATAGTAGATTCTACTAATGTGGGGATAAATCAAACAGGCATTCTAATTTGCCCGTGCTGTCGCGAGGAGGTGAATATTGATCAAAACCCACTTGATAATATGAAGCCGAATTGGATGGTCAATAGCATTGGGGAACTTCTAAAGAAATTCGACCAAACCAACAAGCCAAGTACCTCTAAGTCAAGCCCTGCCAAGTCGTGGCTTAGCAAGTGTGAAAAGCATCCAAACAACGAAAAGAAATTTGCTTGTAAGTCCTGCGAATTGGATGTGTGCAGCGAGTGTGTGATATGTGACCATTTCAAACACGATAGTGATAAACCGATTACTCTGGAAGACATGAAGAAAATCCTTGCGGATATCCTAGCAGAAAGCGAAGAGTGGAAAATCAGCAATAATCTCTTTGAGAGTCGGGTTGACCTCTTCAGGGATAACGGGACAGGGAGTGTAGATAAACTGCTCCAGGAAGTGGCCGATGAGTGCACGACTCGTGTGAATGATCTGATAAATGCGAAAGAGAGAATAACAGTATACCTCCAGGAGCAAAAGACGATGTTCACCCGAGAGATAGATGCAATCGTGAATAAATGGAAGGAATCTGCATCTAAGATCAGAAAGACACATTCCCGTGCAAGAGCTGGGATGAAGCGAGGGGCTCCGAAAGACATCATCACCACGTACATATCCTGCGCAAAGCGGTGTAAGAATAACATGGATACGAATATCCCAGCTAGCATGGCTAGCATGTATAAAGAGGCTTCGTCAAAGCTCAGTACCGTAAATTCCCTCTACTTTGAGAGAGGAGAGAATTCCCTGGGTCAAATCCTTACTCTTGGAAAAAACGGATTATCTGATTCTGATGCTGTTGAGATCAGTGACAGTGACGAATAACCCCCGAATAACCTGAAGCACTTTCGTAACAAGGGAGTGAGAGTACAAGCATATTTTGCCGGGGTTGCATATGGGAAGTTTAAGTTTTGACTGTGATACATATTGTATTCATGTCGCTATCGTGCGAATTCCAACTAATATCACAAATCGCACGATAAACAAATCATAAGTATCACACACATGCAGTTTCTATTGCAAGTGATGATGATGATAATAATAATGGTAATAATAATATAATTGATAACAATAATACTAATAACCATAATAATGATAATACTACTAATAATAATATAATACTGACAATAACAACACTTGCATCAATAATTATAATTAATTATAATCAACTATAATATAAATGATAAAAATAACGGTATGATTATTATAAGTAATGATAAGTATTTGCTTAAAGGTAGTGTTGAGTATTGGTATTTCCCGAAGTGCCCCCCGATATTTTTTTGTGAGATAATTAAAAACTAACTGTCAAATTCGAAAGAACATACAATTTTAATGACAGAATAAACTTTATTTGATCAAAATCGGTTCAGAAACGGCTGAAATATCCATAAGTATATTATTATTCAAAAGATTCTTCACCGGCAATCACCGGGCGATATTTTGACTTTTTAGAAAAATTTCAAAAACTGCTCGAAGACTACTTTGAAAAAAAAATCAGAATAGGTTTTTAAAAAGTCGTTGAATGCACAATTTTGTATGAACAAAGGCTAAAACCAATGATTTTTTTAAATAGCGCCCTCTTGAGTTGTAACGGCTCTTTTTGAATGATAACAGGGGTTTTACTTAGTCGTTTGTAATTGTGTATACTTTTCGAGCATGGTGAAGTTATAACTATTACTTTGTACCGTAATGGTGCAGGTTTTAGTTACTAAAGTTAAGTTTGACCAATACTCAATTATCCCTTTAACCAAGGGTATAGGTGTCATCTATGTGTGATGTGTGATGTCATCTATGACATCATATAAACACCTATTTTTTGAATTTTCAAATTTGAACTTCATTTTCAGAAAGAGCATAAACAATCATGTCTAAATACTGAAAATCAATTAAATATGTTAAGTATTGGCTGAGATATGCCCATCCGAACTATTTTTGTTTCAATAGGCAATCGGTGGAATATAGTGCACATTATCACCTGACTTAGTAAATGCAGTACATGAGCTGCCATGTAACATTTTTGGATATTACATGGCACTGTTACATGGCAATTCAGATGATAAAACAGTTGTTAACTTTGCTGTCGGGAAAATCGTGGAATGCTCCCCTCGGGATTTTAAATGCTATTTCGTGAAGAAAATAATTTACTCTTCCCTCAATAGCATTTAAAATCCCTTGGGAGTGGAACATTCCGTGCTTTTCCCTCCACCACCAGTTAACAACTGTATACTGTAACACTGAATGCCCATTGAAGTAAAAATCAATTTGGATGGGCATATCTCAGCCAATACTTGACATATTCAATTGATTTTCGATATTTAAACATTGTTTTTCATGATCTTTAGGAAAATGAAGTTCAAATTTGAAAATAAAAAAAAGAGATTTTTATGACGACATGGCTTCTGTACTCTATAGCCTCTTCAGTTCAGTACATTTGCATTATTATATGAGGGGAAACCATATAAACCCCCATTGTAGTGTTTTAGAGCCATGTTTGTCCAATATATTAACTCATTTCTTCCAGTGCTTAATACCGTAGTTAGTAACTTTGCAAAAGGTGATGAGTGGTTGGTATAATATATATTATTGTTATCTGATATGTCCACTAGGTGTTGTGTGAAAATTTCAAGTTAAATGGACTTTATATGGCTGAGTAATGAGCAAAATACAAAGTGACATTCACCAACTCATTGCACTCACTTCGTACACGATCCGTTGGATAATTTGACATCTGAACAATTCAATCGTACATATCTTTTTAACGAAAGGGAAATTTGAAAAATCGAAACCTGTCCCATGATTTTTCTGTTGATAAGAATACAACAAGATATGAGGGAACCACTCGAATTTCAATTTGATTTTGAGGATTTGGACAATGTTACTAAGTCTTTCAGGATAGCTATACGAATTTCGTGATGATATAAACTAAATCTGAATGTTAAATCAATGAATATCTAAACTAAATTCAGTCACCTACATATTAGCCTTGTGTCTCTTGTTGACATTTTATAGACGATTCTTCACTCATGAGTATTGTAAAGTTTTGTTTGACTATGTCTTGTCGCTATAATTTAATTAATCTAATGATACAGTGTTGAGTTTTGTATTATTAATGTTAATAACCATTTTGTTGATGCAAAAATACACATCTGTGGCGGGAGTCCCTATGTGAGAATAGCATCGAAATGAGTAGGCGTGAATTTTGCATTATTTTGTTTGTCGTATCGCTACATATTTTTGTATAATTTAGTTAATATCATAAAATATTGTCGAGTATGTATATAATATGTTGATGCCAAGCTACACATCAGTGGCGGGAGTCCCAATGTGAGAGCAGGCACCAGAAATAGTAGGAGTAAGTTTTGTTTATTTTGTATTGTATTATGATTATCTCAGTTTGTAAGTGTAGTGGAAAAAAGAAGACAAAGGTATACCATGTAGTATGTCCCTGAGTATGTCTATGCACTAACATGCACAAAATAAGCCCACGAAATGTTTGCACTAATTTGTTTAAGAATTAGTTTATCAATATGAAGAAGGGAAAAAAAATCCATATCGCGATAATTCGTCAGTAGCTTTAAAATAGTGTTTATTTATGAATATATTTGTTTTGTTTGGTTTCGCTTTATTATCATAATATTATAATTAAGTGTTGTAAGAGAATCGTTTTGACCATAAGAGGCCCACTTCCACAAAGGATATGTGGCGGGAGTCCCGATGCGAGAGGTGGGCTTTGTTATTGAAATAAGGAAAAAATTAATATTTTTGTATATAAAAGTAATATTCATAATAAGGTAGGAGAAAAAAAAAATGAAATATCGCGATATTTTTAGCGGCGCCATAGAAATAATTTGTTGATGATATATAAAATGTTATAATATTTTTTAAATATGTGAAGAAGAAATTAATAGAAAAGCAATTGGCAACAATAGTCAGATTTGACTGATTGCCACCAAACTAAACAACAACAACAACAACATTCACTCGTGTAACTTACTCAAGAACAAATTACTCAATCAGAACGAATTTTGAATTCGTTCTAAGTACAAATTTTTCAATTATTTCGCATTTCATAATTATATTGTAGATCCATTTTTTATGGAAACCTAAATGTATTGTACAGCCTTTTTTCTTCGAAACAGTCATGATTGGATACAATAAAACCTTCATTGTTTTGAATTTAATTTCATTTATTAATGGAATTGGTGTCCTAATGGGAAAATGTGCGTACATAAGTTTTTTAAAAAGTAGAAAAGCTATCTTTCATACTGTCTATCAGTGTCTGTAGTAATCCGTATATATACATGCCACATTCTTATAGAATTTGAGTAAAACTATAATGTTCAAGGCAACTTGGTGTTAGTATAAAATTATTATATAAGCATAATCTATATATCTTTTATATTCTGTATATTCCTTTGTAATGTTTTTAAAGGCAAATTTACCAATAAATGTGAAATTCAATTCAATTCAATTCAATAATAATAATAATAATAATAATAATAATGATACTACTACTAATAATAATATAATAATAATGACAATAACAATAATTGCATCAATATAATAATAATGGTATGATTATAATTAATGATATTAAAACTAGCAATAGTTATATTTGCTTAACCAAATACTGGTTATAAACCAAAGGTATAGCCTCTTCAGTACAGTACTTTGCACTATTCTATGAGGGGAAATCCATAAACCCCCATTGTAGTGTTTTAGAGCCATGTTTGTCCAATATATTAATTCATTTCCTAAATACCAGTGTTTCAAAACTCTATACTTGTAATATCTTTGTTAAGGATAGCTATACGAATTTCGTGATGATATAAACTAAATTTGAATGTTAAATCAATGAATATCTAAACTAAATTCAGTCACCTATATTTAGCCTTGTGTCTCTTGTTGACATTTTTTAGACGATTCTTCACTCGTGTTTACTCAAGAACAAATTACTCAATTAGAACGAATTTTAAATTGATTCGTTCTAAGGACTCATTTTTCAATTATTTCGCATTTCATAATTATATTGTAAATCCATTTTTTATGGAAACCTAAATGTATATTGTACAGCCTTTTTTCTTCGAAACAGTCATGGTTGTATACAATAAAACCTTCATTGTATTGAATTTCATTTCATTTATTAATTGAATTGGTGTCCTATATAATGGGAAAATGTGCGTACACAAGTTAAACAAATAAAAAAAATTAAAAAGTAGAAAAGCTATCTTTCATACTGTATATCATTGTCTAATATAGTAATTTAGTAAGCCGTATATACATGCCATATTCTTATATAATTTGAGTAAAACTATAATGTTCAAGGCAACTTGATGTTAGTATAATATAAGCATAATCTATATTGATGAAGTTTTGACACCTATGCCTATGGTATATATGTATTGTTTTCTTTTTTGTATCAAGTCGGCTAGTTTCCAAAATACTGTTTGAACATAATCCAGTATCATGTAAGTTATCAGAAATGTCAGCATGAAAACTTCTCACCATAATTATAACATGAAAGATTGACGGGACTATTATTTAGGCTATTATTTTAGCATTATGTTGGCGCCCGTGAACGGACGCTCTTTTTAAAAGCAGCCATGCATTTGCATTTGAGCACTTCCTCAATATTATGTCCATGCTTGCGTTATAAACCGAATGAATTGTGCCCAATTAAGATTGTTAGCGCAACTTTATGTTGTGCGTGTGTTATAAATTGAACGTAACATAACATTATTTTGAGCCGCATGTATCGACAGATGCCGGGATAGATGAAAATAAAATAAATCAAATTGACCAATGTTTGCCAAATTTCGAGCTTGTTATTGTATCTTAACTGACGAATTGTGGCATATTATTGGGGAACAAACTGTATTATCAGAGATCAGGAAGAGGTGGCGTACTGACTGGGGAGCATGCATAATAATCAATACTATTAGGAGTCACACATATTTGTTTGTGGCACACCTTATATTTGTCTTGCTTTAAAAAAACAAAATTAACCTCATATTTTGTTTAATGTCTTTTCAAATTAGTAGTACGTGCCCCCTCCCCTCGGCGCTACGCCACAGCACGTATTCGTCAGCAACAAGTTCGTAACAGTTGTATGAAAATAGGTTGAAGACTTGAAGTCTTTGTTATAACATATTTAATCATGGAATTTCCGCTGCCCATCAGTACGGAATTTAAATTACTTGATTTGACCAATCATTGTTTACTATATACATTTAATTTTATGTACGTTTTTGCCTGACGAAACTGGCGTATATAGCTACGGGGACCACATTGACGAAAAACAATAAGAACCGTAAGAGTACCATTCTTTTGTATTTAAAACAATTCATGGTGTGTGCCCCATTGTAAGTTACAAATAATTGAAAGTTGGAAAATGTTCACATATCAACCATTGCATCTTTAGAATAGATTGTATCTCTTTCTTCAACGGGCCTCATGCGTTTCAATACTTGGTATCCATTTTAAACATAATGATGATTTGCCAGTATGTCAGGCAATCCGAAGAACAACATGTTGTAATAGGGCGTGCATAAACTTTGAATAATTATCTAAAGGGGTAGTTCAGTTTTGGTATAGAGGGCGCTGCACGAAATCATTTTTTTGTGAGATAATGAAATACAGTGTCAAATTTGAAAGCATATATTTGTAATGACAGAATAAAATTAATTTGATCAAAATCGGTTCAGAAACGACTGAAATATTAATAACTATATCCCATCGGAATAAATCTGGGTCCCAGATTTATTTGATTTTTTTTTTTTTAAATAAAAAAAAAATGCTTATTATACACTCAAAAGTTTTCTAAAGAGGTTTTTAAATAGTTGCTGATGATCTCTCTATTTAATCATTATTTCAACTAAAAATCACATGCATAATTGTGTATGAAAAATGGTTGAAACGATCGAATGCCTTCTTAGAGAGCGCCCTCTTGTGTTTTTAATGGCTCTTTTTTTTAATGATAACAGGCTTTTAACTTAGCCATTTGAAATTTGTATACCTTTTGAGCATGGTGCACGTTATAACTATTAGTTTGTAATGTTAGTATGCACGTTTTAATTAATAAAGTTCAGCCTTACCAAAACTGTACTACCCCTTTAAGTTCACTGGTCTTTTGGGGCTTATTACTAGTTATTTATAGAATGTTAATTCTGTATTTTCTGTAATTTTAAGAATTCAGATAACTATTATACAGAAATAATAAATTATGCCCCCTTTTTGATGTGGTTACAAGGCACATAATTTGTTTTTATTTTGTTTTGCATGTATGGACTAAGGGGCCTTGCAAAGTTAAAACAATTCCAACCATCCAAATAAGATTTGGAAGTGGGTGGGTGGGTCCAGGGCCATTTTGGATAAAAACTAAAACATTGGAAAACCCCACCCAAAATAAAGATTTTGTGTTAAAAACTGTACTTTACTCGTCTCAAATCATATAATGACTTTTAAAAAGTCATTATATGATTTAATTTTTCTGTCCATGTCGGAGACGGATTTCCACCAAAAAAGAAAGTTGGATAGGGGGGTGGGTGGGTGGGGTGAGCTTTATCCAAATCTTATTTGGATGTTTGGAATTTGTTTAACTTTGCAAGGCCCCTTATATAATAGTGGTAGTTATAAATCAGCTTGTGTTAGCATAACACCAGTAATAACAGATTTAAGTATTTCATCTTTATAAAGTCAAAGGATGTTTTGGGCACGTGTTTGTCTGTGCACTTGTTTTGGAGGAACATGTGTGTGTGTGGTCTGTGTGTATTTGCGTATGTGTATGCGAGTGTGGTCTGTGTGTTTGTATGTGTAAGTGTATATGTGTGTGCGCATAGTATATGTATATAATGTGTGTATGTGTGTGGTGTGTGCATGGTATGTTTGTGTTACACAGGGGCGTCGATCACGGGGGGGATGGGGGGGATATATCCCCCCCAATATTTGAGGTGGGGGGATGGCCTGTATTATCATCCCCTCCAATATTTGGGAGGGTAAAAAAAAAAAAAAAAAAAAGTATACTGGCGCATGTAATTGTGGAAGAGGCTACCATAAGCAAAACAAGAAGTGCGATCCGCCCTTTGGTTTTCTGCAAACTTGATTTCATTAATTGTGTTTATCTATAACACGGTAACTCAGAAACAAGTTTATAAAACGTGAAATTGATGCCTTAGGTATGCTCCAGATTGCACAATTTCAAGCCCCAAAATGCAAAAGCTTCCTACCGTGGGAGGGGGACACCCCCCTGCCACACCCACCCCCCCCCCCCCCCCCCCCCCCAGGCGCGGATCTACGGGGTTTAGGGGCTTTAAACCCCCCCCCCCCCCCTTGGGCTGCCAAGTGAAAATGTGATGTGCATAGACAAACGCCATCATGGGTTTAAACCCCCCCCCCCCCCTTGGGCTGCCAAGTGAAAATGTGATGTGCATAGAAAAACGCCATCATTGGGTCCAGACCCACACAGTATCCGTATTGTCATTGGGTCAAACCCCCCCCCCCCCCCCCTTTAGTAAAATAGCCACAAAAAAAATCGCCTCGCCGCTACGCGGCTCGTGGACGATGCTCCGCATCGTCAATGGGTCAAACCCCCTGATCATCCCCCCCAACCATGAGAAGAAATCGACGCCCTTGTTTGTGTATGTGTTTGTGTGTGTGTGTGTATATGTAGTGTATGCATGTGCGTGTGTGTATGTGTGTACTGTGCGTGTGCTTGTTGTGTGTACGATGTGACTGCGCATGCTCATTGTGTGCGTGCGTTTGCGTGTAGGTGTGAGAGTGTGTGTGTGTGTGTGTGCGTGTGTGTGTGTGTGTGTGTGTGTTTTGCGAGCATGGTTGTGTGTTTGTGCGTGTGTTAGAAAGTGTGTGTGTGTGTGTCATTTGAGAGCATGATTGTGTATGTGCG
>JBAMJV010007276.1:0-46972 GCA_037951105.1 Echinarachnius parma | reverse complement strand
CTTTCCATCTACCCCTCAACCCTTCTTCCCATCTACTCTTCAAACCCCTCCTACCTCTCTACCCCTCTATCCATCTACCCCTCAACCCATCTTCCCCTCTACCCTTCAACCCCTCCTAGCTCTCCACCCCTCTATCAATCTACCCCTCAACCCCCAAACCCTCTACCCTTCAACCCCTCCTAGCTCTCTACCCCTCTATCCATCTACCCCTCAACCCTCTACCCTTCAACCCCTCCTTCCTCTCTAGCCCTCGATCCATCTACCCCTCAAACCCTCTACCCTTCAACCCCTCCTAGCTCTCTACCCCTCTATCAATCTACCCCTCAACCCTCTACCCTTCTTCCCATCTACTCTTCAAACCCCTCCTACCTCTCTACCCCTCTATCCATCTACCCATCTACCCCTCAACCCCTCAAACCCTCTACCCTTCAACCCCTCCTACCTCTCTACCCCTCTATCCATCTACCCCTCAACCCCCAAACCCTCTACCCTTCAACCCCTCCTACCTCTCTAGCCCTCGATCCATCTACCCCTCAACCCCTCTACCCTACAACCCCTCCTAGCTCTCTACCCCTCTATCCATCTACCCCTCAACCCCCAAACCCCCTACCCTTCAACCCCTCCTAGCTCTCTACCCCTCTATCCATCTACCCCTCAACCCCTCAAACCCCCTACCCTTCAACCCCTCCTAGCTCTCTACCCCTCTATCCATCTACCCCTCAACCCCTCTACCCTTCAACCCCTCCTTCCTCTCTAGCCCTCGATCCATCTACCCCTCAACCCTCTACCCTTCAACCCCTACTACCTCTCTAGCCCTCTATCCATCTACCCCTCAACCCTCTACCCTTCAACCCCTACTACCTCTCTACCCCTCTATCCATCTACCCCTCAACCCCTCTTCCCCTCTACCCTTCAACCCCTCCTAGCTCTCTACCCCTCTATCCATCTACCCCTCAACCCCTCAAACCCCCTACCCTTCAACCCCTCCTAGCTCTCTACCCCTCTATCCATCTACCCCTCAAACCCTCTACCCTTCAACCCCTCCTTCCTCTCTAGCCCTCGATCCATCTACCCCTCAACCCTCTACCCTTCAACCCCTACTACCTCTCTAGCCCTCTATCCATCTACCTCTCAAACCCTCTACCCTTCAATCCCTCCTAGCTCTTTACCCCTCTATCCATCTACCCCTCAACCCCTCTTCCCCTCTACCCTTCAACCCCTCCTAGCTCTCTACCCCTCTATCCATCTACCCCTCAACCCCTCAAACCCCCTACCCTTCAATCCCTCCTAGCTCTCTACCCCTCTATCCATCTACCCCTCAAACCCTCTACCCTTCAACCCCTCCTTCCTCTCTAGCCCTCGATCCATCTACCCCTCAACCCTCTACCCTTCAACCCCTACTACCTCTCTAGCCCTCTATCCATCTACCCCTCAAACCCTCTACCCTTCAATCCCTCCTAGCTCTTTACCCCTCTATCCATCTACCCCTCAACCCCTCTTCCCCTCTACCCTTCAACCCCTCCTAGCTCTCTACCCCTCTATCCATCTACCCCTCAACCCCCAAACCCTCTACCCTTCAACCCCTCCTAGCTCTCTACCCCTCTATCTATCTACCCCTCAACCCCTCAAACCCCTACCCTTCAACCCCTCCTAGCTCTCTACCCCTCTATCCATCTACCCCTCAACCCTCTACCCTTCTTCCCATCTACTATTCAACCCATATCCTACCTTGATCTCTAGCCCTCTATCCATCTACCCCTCAACCCCTCTTCCCCTCTACCCTTCAATCCCTCCTGCCTCTCTAGCCCTCGATCCATCTCCCCCTCAACCCTCTACCCTTCTTCCCATCTACTATTCAACCAATATCCTACCTTGATCTCTACCCTCTATCCATCTATACCCATCAACCCTCTACCCTTCCCCATCTACTCTTCAACCCATCCTACCTCTCTAGTCTCTACACTCTATCAATCTACTATTTCTATCCCTCAACCCCTCTTTCCCCTCTTCCGCTCAACCCATCTGCCTTTTTTTTCTTCCATCAAACCCTTTACCATTAATTCTAAACCCCTCTACGCTTATACCCCTCTACCCATCAACCGCTAAACCCATCTACCACTCTTCCCATCTATCATTCAACCCCTGAACCCTTTTTAAAGTTCCTGAAGTCCTCAACCCCTCTACCCCACTATCCATCTATCCCTCAGCCCTCTACTCTCAACCGCCCCTCAAGCCCAAGCCTTCCATTATGGTAATATCATGTATATCATATATTGAAAATTGTGTTATTTTCTTTACAGTTTATTCAAAGCTTCAAAGTTTCTAAGAAATGTTGTTGTTGTTGTTTAAAGTTTATTGGCGGTTCATTCAATTTGAATATTTTCGCCAATAACTAAATATTATTTCATTCTTCTCATTAGTTTTCTTTATTTTAATATTTTCATTATTATTATTATTATTATAATTGTTTTTTTTTCCCCTCTACCCTTCAACCCCTCCTAGCTCTCTACCCCTCTATCCATCTACCCCTCAACCCCTCAAACCCTCTACCCTTCAACCCCTCCTAGCTCTCTACCCCTCTATCCATCTACCCCTCAACCCCCAAACCCTCTACCCTTCAACCCCTCCTAGCTCTCTACCCCTCTATCCATCTACCCCTCAACCCCTCAAACCCCCTACCCTTCAACCCCTCCTAGCTCTCTACCCCTCTGTCCATCTACCTCTCAACCCCTCAAACCCTCTACCCTTCAACCCCTCCTTCCTCTCTAGCCCTCGATCCATCTCCCCCTCAACCCTCTACCCTTCTTCCCATCTACTATTCAACCCATATCCTACCTTGATCTCTAGCCCTCTATCCATCTACCCCTCAACCCCTCTTCCCCTCTACCCTTCAATCCCTCCTGCCTCTCTAGCCCTCGATCCATCTCCCCCTCAACCCTCTACCCTTCTTCCCATCTACTATTCAACCAATATCCTACCTTGATCTCTACCCTCTATCCATCTATACCCATCAACCCTCTACCCTTCCCCATCTACTCTTCAACCCATCCTACCTCTCTAGTCTCTACACTCTATCAATCTACTATTTCTATCCCTCAACCCCTCTTTCCCCTCTTCCGCTCAACCCATCTGCCTTTTTTTTTTTTCATCAAACCCTTTACCATTAATTCTAAACCCCTCTACGCTTATACCCCTCTACCCATCAACCGCTAAACCCATCTACCACTCTTCCCATCTATCATTCAACCCCTGAACCCTTTTTAAAGTTCCTGAAGTCCTCAACCCCTCTACCCCACTATCCATCTATCCCTCAGCCCTCTACTCTCAACCGCCCCTCAAGCCCAAGCCTTCCATTATGGTAATATCATGTATATCATATATTGAAAATTGTGTTATTTTCTTTACAGTTTATTCAAAGCTTCAAAGTTTCTAAGAAATGTTGTTGTTGTTGTTTAAAGTTAATTGGCGGTTCATTCAATTTGAATATTTTCGCCAATAACTAAATATTATTTCATTCTTCTCATTAGTTTTCTTTATTTTAATATTTTCATTATTATTATTATTATTATTATTTTTTTTTTGTTTTTTTTTTGGGGGGGGTGGGGGGGGGGGGGGGGGGGGGGGGTGCATAAACGTTTTTAAACCAAAACCAAAAATAAAGGCATCATCGGGCAACCCGGCTCGGTACGTTGAGCAGGCTTCTCAACTGACGAATCAGTCTAGGCCCCCCGATGCATGGAGATGCACTCTGGTCGCCTTCGTTCTATTTTGCACCTGCATCCGATTCCAAAAAACAAAACAAAATTATATATAAAATCAAATCAACTCAAAAAACAAATTTTCAATTATTCAAGAACATACAAGGTAGCAAACATTTTGGGGCTTTGAAAGTGAAAGTGCAAAGTGCAGGATGTAATATACTAATTATTTACATACACAAGTACAAAAGAAAGTTACACATTATATTTGAGCAAAATTTATATGCTGATCAAACCAGCTTCAGAGGCCTGCACAGGGGCGTAGACAACGGGGGGGATGAGGGGGATGCATCCCCCCCACCTCACAAGGTGGGGGGGGGGGATGACATGTACAATCATCCCCCCCAGGTTTTAGGGAAGGATATATATTTGTTGTGTAGCTGTATACGAGTGGGAAAGAAAACATAAGTTGTATGAGCTAAGACTAAGAATTTATACATCAACTTTCAATTTTTGCTGCGCGCTTCGCGCGCGAACAGATTATCTCAGCTTGTTGTGTAACTTGCGTACCGGTCAGGGGTGAGTTTTTTTTTTTCTGTATACCGGGCCACGTAGTTCCAGTGTAGGCTGGCATTGCTCTGGCTCATTGTGTGACGTGCACCAAATTGCACCATTTCAAGTATATATATATATCAATGCAAAATCTTCTCCGTGGGAGGGGATACCCCCTCCCAAACCCTCCCCATTTGGCCCTGCCTCAGCCCTCGGTAGCTTCACCCCTCGGGACTCATTCTTTGCAATAGACTAAGTTATTGGATCATACATAATGTGGCATATGGTGATGTTGGAACTGTGAATGATGCTAAATATAAATACAATATTTGTGTTGGGGTGCATTTGTGTCAATTATTTGTTTTCTTCGTGAAAATATATTTTCTGGTCGATCAAATCATGACACGCTTTCCCAGATACAGTCAATGTTAAGCCCGAATTTCCTATCTAAGTAAGCACCAGAATGCACAATTTCAAGTCCAAAAATGCAAAATCTCCCAAGCGTGGGAGGGGGGACACCCCCCTCCCACACCCTCCCCCCGCTCAGTCACTCCGCTCCCTGTGTTGAGGTGCATATTTATTAGTGTGTCAATTATTTGTTTTATCGTGAAAATATATTTAAAATTTCTGGTCGATCAAATCATAACACGCTTTCCCAGATACAGTCAATGTTAAGCCCGAATTTCCTATTTAGGTAAGCACCAGAATGCACAATTTTAAGTCCCAAAATGCAAAATCTCCCTAGCGTCACGACCATTTTACATCTACCCCCCCCCCCCCCCCCCCCACTGAGAGTACTTTCAAGCAATTGTCTTGGTCTCGAAAAATTGGTCTTGGTCCGGTGAACGGCAAATCATCCCCCCCAGGTGAAAGAACCTGTCTACGCCACTGGGCCTGCACAGATATCCTGTAAACAGTCTCTGTACCGGCTTGAGCATGCATATAATTTTACAAGAGCCAAACATTATACAAAAACAATTTCAATACAAACTCTTAGTATTATATGGGTAATCTCCCGGTTCTTCTTACATAATTGACAAGAGCTTGTTGGAGGGGTCGCTCTAAAGAATTTAACAAAGTCATTATTTTTCCTTCTTCATATTTATAAACCTGTTTCAGAAAAATGTATTATATCGTAGCCTTTGATCAAGAATATCATGCTGCACTCGTCCTGGTACAAACTTTGTGTTTTTTTTTTTTTTTATTTGGGCAGTCTTATAAGATGATTTTCAAATGATTTGTATTTTAGATATATTTTTTGACTACATGTTTAAATGTTTAAAATGTCATTGAACCGAAGCTAACTCTTCGCCCATATGTATATGACGTCGCGTATTAATTTAGGTTATAGCGCTTGGATGCAAGACTAGAAACGAAGCTGTTTGGTTTTGCCGCGAATTGTAAGTAGAGTTTACGTCAACTAAATGCCAGATTATTCTTTGTTGGTCAATTATGCTAATATTAAAACTGTATCAGCTTAGAATTATATTTAGTGATACTTAATTATAATTAAAAATTGTATAGAGTTACGTGTTTAAGGTAGATATAATCGCGAACGTTTTGTGAGCTGGTAAAAGTAAACTTTCTTTACATGGATTTGAATGCATGGGACTGTGATGAAAAAAATGACGTTCTAATTATTACTCGGTAAATTACTTAGATCTAGTCGTGAGTTATAATATTGTGTGCGTTTGTTTGTGTTTGTATAAAACATCACATGAGTGTCATATTGGGCCGTTTTAATAGAGGGTTTAAAAGTCTCCTTTCTTTAGTACTTTACAAATCTTTTCCAATGAAAGTGCCATCAAAATGTTCTTCAAATCCTCAAGATTACATTTATCCTAGTCTAAGAAGACGTATTAAGCCTTAAAGGACAATGAAATCCAGACAAATTGTTGTATGCACTATAAGACACTAAATATAATGAATAGTCTCTGAAAATTTGAGCACAATCGGTCAAGAAATAAGAAAACTATGGCTCTTTGAAAAGAGCCATGTATTTCTTCGAGTGAATCAAATTGGCAACGCACTCTGGCAAAGTTGTGGACAACTCCCCATACATTTTGTACACAAAATTTCAGTTTTTTTCAATTTTCTCAAAATTTATGTTTACCCTTCGTTCGAGTTCAACATATGTTTTGTAGAATGCTTTTATACATAACATATCATGAGTTGGGGGAATGGAAAAATGTGACTATGAAGAAAACTGTAAAAATGGGAACATTTGTGTACAAAACATATGGGGAGTTGTCCACACACTTATCAGAGTGCGTTGCCAATTTGAGTTCCCCATAGGAATAAATGGACATCTTCAAAGAGCCGTAGTTTTCTTGTTTCTTACGTGATTATGCTCTAACTTTCAGGGATTATTCTTCTTAATCTCTTCAAGACTATGAAAGCAACATTTTGCTTGGGTTTCATTGCCCTTTAAGCCTAAGGTAGAGACATTTACATTAACATTTGGACTTTTTTTTTTAACATGTCAATTTTCATACCTTACAGTTACATGTTAAAAAAAAAAGTCCAAATGTTAATGTTAATCAATGTCTCTACCTTACGTCTTCTTAGAGTTAGACTACATTTATCCAGAAAAAATTTGTATGTGACAAATGTGCTGAATGTGAGCCGATTCTAAAACAATGTCATTTATGTCCCCGTGCAAAGAAATTTCCCATTCATTTGTACACAATTGACTAGCAATATATACATGCAAAAGATGGTTTTTGCTTGCGCGATGACTCTTACTCTTAGTGTGCGTGCGCTAAATAACAACAAAGGAAATGAAACACACTGCGCGAAATTATCTTTGTTAATGCACTTAATCAGCTGATAAACAGGGGGGCCATATTTGGGCATGGGCCATATTTGGTAGCCTGATCATACCGAATATGAGGATGGGGCTCAAAACGAAAACATGATCACAATTATTTTGTAAATTAGTAATGAACTAAAGTCGAGACTGAGTAATAATACTAATATTTCTGAATTGTAGACTTCCAGTTCCAGTCATGTTTTGGGCTGTCAACAGCAACACCCCTGGCCCTGCAACATCACATGAGGTCAAGAGCAATGGCTATAAAAAGACTAATAAGAATAAGCCTAAACTAGTATTAAAACATGCTAAATAAAGACTTCTTCTTCTTCTTCAAAGTAGAGAACAGTCCACCGTCTGGTGTATTAAAGGAACTACAGCGTCTAGATGGCCTAATTTTCACAATTCGGCTCTATATGTAATTTTTCCCGACGAAAAAGAATTTGGCAGTCATTTCTCATGAAATCAATCAATTTTGGGGTAATTAGTAAATATCTAATTGTCCTGGGAATGCCCCTTTTAAATCGCCAAAATGTGACATCTAAAGAACGGACTAATGAACTAAATTCTGTAGATGACGCGTCATGACGTAAGCCAATGAATTGTCAATCACATGTCGATCACGCTGCCGATTCCGGACCCTAAATGTGGGTGGGGCGTAAACTGGCTGCTAAGTGAGATTTGGCATCAGTAAACTAGTCTTAAATCACTGCTGTGTTTATTTTCGTGGATTTTTTTCCGGCAGACCTATGTTTCAAGTCATCAACTATGGAATAAGTGTCAAAGTACGTTGTATTCTTTAGGTCTTTTAACGAACTGTAGACAGTGTTTGGCTGGTCTGGTGCAGTGAATGTACAGTGCTGATTGAAAATGTTCTACATAATTCTATGTGCAGCTGAAAAGACAGTGTTCCCCATTTATCTGAGCCTGAAATGGTTTAGCAGAGGTACAGTTGTCTAGATGAGCGGGTTCTAGAGTCTTATGGTCAAAGAATAGAAAGAATTCAGGTAAACCCGAGTTCTTACTTGTTTATCTGGAACTGCTGTTAATCCAACTAATGTTTTTGCATTTGTCGTGACAACAAACATTTACCAAGTATCTATAAAAAGTACATGTGTACTATACTGTAAAACAATGGGGACTGTAAAATCTGGCTTGTAAAGTCACACTTTACTCATAAACTAAACATGTTCTTCCCTTTTTTCTCCTGTAACTTACAGTTTTATTGTAAAATTAATTGTTAATTTTTAATTAACATCAAAAAGTCTGTAAGGTCACATATTACCCGTTTTTCAAATTTGTCAATCTTTTTACTTCTTACAGTTTCATTCTAATTTTGGTTGGAACTAGGAGATGTCAAAATGAGTGAATTCAGAGTACATCATCTCGTCAGTGAACTGATTAAGGTGTTGGGGTAAGTGTTACTAGAACATATTTTGTTTGCCTTGTGGCCAAGTCAGGCAAGTAATTTAAGATTTGTCAAAATCTAGTGGCTCGAAACCTAAATCTGGTGGCCACAAACAGAGAAAAATATTAACAATTCTGTTATATTTTGTTGCCCATTTGGGCGAGTAGAATTTAGCTTTAACAGTGAAATTTGGTGGCCCAGGGCCAGCGGGTCTGCCAATTTTAAGCATTGGATATAAATGTACTGCAGCCACCATTCATTTAACGTGAAATCTTGATGATAAATTTCTTTTGTTATTTCAAACATTGGGAAACTGAACAGAAATATGTGATATAAATGAATTTAAGCTGTTCGTCTCTGAGACCCTTTACAATGCTCGATGGTCAGAAGCAATTATAAACCTGACACAAACCCAAAGTATACATGTAGAAAATCAAGCTTTTATCAACTTAGGGATGTGCGAGGGATTACAGAAGTGATGCAGCTTTTTAGTATGAATTATTCAAACATAGGATAACTGACCAGATATATGAAATGAGCAAAGAAAATGGGGCTTCCCCAGGAACTCACTGAATATACCCTATTTCAATCTTTGCTTAAATACTCGTAAATTTGAGTCCATGATTATCGGTACTCTTGTCACAGGACACAAGGCAAAGAGGGTCCTGAAATGTACTCCAAACTTTTACTCACGAACATTCCCCCGTTTGTTGCACCCCGGGTCTCCTCAAATTCGGCCAAGAGGAGTTTCCCAGAACTAACTAAGATGCCATGAATTATTGTAATCTTTGCTCATAAATTTTTGTCCATAACTTGTTGGTACCCTTGTCACAAGATACAAGGCAATCTTAATCTGCAATATACCAATACATTTTTGCCCATAAGTAGGCTATTGGTATTTTGTGACACATCACACGGTATAAAGGAGGGTCCCAAGGAGGTCTCCACCGGTTCCTCCCCGTTTGAAAACAAAATCCTTTTATTGCCATTAAAAAAAATTTGACCATATATTGTCACAGGACACAAGGGCAGGATGGTCCTGAGATGTACACCGAACTGCTGCTGAAGAATGTTACCCCCGTTTGTCACAACCCAAGTGTCCTCCCACTCTGCCAAGAGGAGGATCGCAGAGTTCACCAAGACGCCGAAGGAGTTCCTTGACAAATACGATGAATTGAAGTCAAAGAAGTGAGGATGAATTTAATTTACCACATCTTTAATCTGTAAAACAAAGCAAAATGTACTTGTGATTATCTCAAAAATTCATTTTGACCTCCAACCTGAAAGCAATTTTGAGTCGATACGATTGGCCTAAATAAAAAAAGTGAGAAAATAAAATTATAAACACAAACAATTTCTGTTTTCAATTTGAAGTTAACATAGCTGTTATACTTTAATACTTTATTAATAATATTCAAATACAAAATGTCCTTTTCGTTACCTGTATTATTGATAATAAATACAAATATAAATACAAATAAGATCTGCTTGAAATTTTGAATTGACATTATCAGCAAGCCTCCACACTTACTTTTCTTTTGACTTGCCATAAAATAAAATTCACTTGCCCACAAACATCTAGATTTGTTCTCTTGTATTTGACCAATAATGTAGTTAGCAACCAATTAAGAAATGTTACTTGCTCATCATAAACTTTAACTTGCCCCGGACAATCAGGCAAGTGCTAGTGTTGAGCCTTGCATAACGGTCTTAAACTTGATTTATTATATTCTTAAACTGCACAGCATTCGTGACTTGGATGTCCTCGTTAAACTGCTGTCCGAGCTGTCTGAAGACGATGACAAACTGTTGTTACCTGTTTTATTGATAATTATTAAAAATACCAGTACAAATAAGTTCTGTTTTCAATTTTATGTTGATTTAATATTGAATATCATACTTGATCCTTGAACTACACAGTGTTCGTGACTTGGACGCCCTGGTGTACCTGCTGTCCAAGCTGTCCGAAGACAGCGACGTGGTTTCCACGCTGGAGGACAATGCCAAGAAACTGCAGATGCCCATGGACAGGATCGCACTACCTGCCTCGGGCACCAAGATGTCCCAGGAAGAAGTGTCTGAGGTAATATAATCCCACCAGCAATGTAATAGATATTGTACACCAGACGCGGCGATACGTTTGGAAAACACAATGCATTTGGGGGGGGGGGGGGGGGGGGCGAGCATTGTTCACAAACAATGCTCGCCCCCCTATGCATTGTGTTCCCTATGCATTGTGTTTTCCGAACGTATCGCCGCGCCTGGTGTACACCGCCTACATAAAAGCATAAAGATGTCACAGGAAGAAGTGTCTAAGGTAATATAGTCACAATTGGTAGGAGCATATTCCAGCAGTAAGATGATGTAGCAATAAGTGTCTGAGGTAAAATGTGACTGGCTATATAGCAAAACCCTGCACTTGTCGGTAAAATCAAAATGTAGATTTTCATACCATTAGAAAGGCCTCATCACAAGCTTTCATTTGATGCTTTGTTCTAACAAATCAGTCAATAATTGGCGAAGATGTGATTGTTTCAATTTTCCAATCATAAGTCTTTTACACACATTATGTGAACTTAAAATGCCAATTTCTTCAAAACATAAATTACCTAACAAGTGCAGGGTTTTGCTATAGCCGGTCACAAATAGTCACACTAGCAATGAAATATATGTTGCACACTACCTGCATGGAGTAGGAATAAGTGTCCGAGGTAGAATAGTCCTATTAGCAACATTTATATTGTACACTGCCTATATCAACCATTGAGATGTCGCAGGAAGAAAGGTTCAAGGTAATATAGTGCCAGTAAAGATGTAATACATATTGTACATTACCTATGATTTTTTTTCTCCAAACTTGGTACATAATTATTATTACTTGGTACACTATTATTGCCCTCTTGCAAATGGTTAGTAATTGTACATTATTATTGCCCTCTTGCAAATGGTTAGTAATTGTACATTATTATTGCCCTCTTGCAAATGGTTAGTAATTGTACATTATTATTGCCCTCTTGCAAATGGTTAGTAATTGTACATTATTATTGCCCTCTTGCAAATGGTTAGTAATTGCCCTCTTGCAAATGTTAAGTAATTGAATATAATATTAACTACATCTCAAACTCAATGTTAAACTCAATCTGCTTTACGAGATGGGTAAAAGAAGCGATGTGGATTAGGAAGACTAAGAACATGAACAGAGACAAGGGGGACTATTTGCCGAGTCATGTGTGGGACCAGTGTTTGACCGCGTCATCTAGCGGTCAGACTCAGTAAGGACATCGAGGATGTTTGAAACATCAAGACAAAGTAGTTAGTTGATTGTGTGAAAAATTAAAATAACCTTTTGTTTGTTTACCAATTTCACAATCAGATGTATCTAATCAGGTATCTTTATCGCCTTTGCAGCTTCGTAACAAACTGCAGAGTCTTACAAGCTCCAGCACTGTTCCCAGCCAGGCTTCCGAAGTGTTTAGGAAAATGATGAGGGAAAAGCAAGCAAAGAAAAATGGTAAGCCTCCTTTAAGTGCTCAAATTTAGCACAGGTCTGCTAGCCTGGGGCCACACAAAAAAATGATACAGGCCACCAACAATTCTGTAACAGAATTAGTAATTTTTTTCAGGGAGGGGCACCACATTCTGGCTTTGGGCCACTACAATATGTTTTTACTTGATTAACTGGGCCACATGAAAAAAACATTCTTAAATGTCAACTTTGAATTGCCAACAGGGTAACCAAAATTTACAGTACTTTTTATGGCTTTGTTTGTGACCATTTAATTCTTATTTAAAGGGATAGTTGAGTTTTGGTCAAACTGAATTTTAGTAACCAAAACCTGCACCATTACAATACAAACTAATAGTTATAACTCCACCATGCTCGAAAGGTATACACAATTTTCAAACGACTAAGTAAAAACCCGGTTATCATTCAAAAAGAGCCGTTACAACTCAAGAGGGCGCTCTCTAAAAACTCATTGGTTTCAACCATTTTTCATAGAAAATTGTGTTTGTGATGTTTTATTAAAATAATAATTAAATAGAGATATCATCAACAACTATCTAAAAACCTCTTTTGAACTTTTTTGAAAGAAGTGTATAAGCATTTTATGTATTTTAAAAAAAAGTCAAGATATCGCCTGGCCAGACGATATATAAATAAAATATTTTGAAATCAAATTTTACAACTATGAGAGCATTCGAAATGGAATGATTCTCATTTCACATGTTTTATTCAATAAACTTTCAAATGGAATTAAAACTAACCAATTTAGTGTCAAGGGGCATTTCGAGAAGTACCAATACTCGGGTGTACCTTTAAAGGGATGGTTCGGACGATTTCAAAATTAATGTACCAGAATCTAAAAAAATTACTCATTGGTAATATATTTTTATCAAAAAAATATCCTATCAGGATGATTTATACTCTATTGTTTTGTGTCTGCAATTTTTGATATTCATCGTCTATTTTCTGTACGCTTCCAATTTTTATCACGTGGTCGCGTGACGCGCCAGCCTCACTTTGCTTTGTATTGGCAGCAAAGTGAGGCATCGACGTCACGAAAATTGCATGCTGGGATAGATCCCACTGGCGGCAGATTCGATCAAGAACTGTTACCTTATTTAGTCCTAAAGTGATTGTGAATGATCCAGTTGGTCTTTTTTCGTCGGGACAAAGGCAATATGTTGAACAAATATTGCTTCTTTGATTGGTAAATGCTGGAAATCGTCCGAACCCCTCCTTTAAGGCCAGCAAAATTTGGTGTTCCAATCTATAATATACTTGCCCGAATGGACCACAAACAAAAAGTTTATTTCTAGCATTGTCTAATGTTTCATGCCATTTTCTGAGAACATTTTTATAATGTGCTGTTACAGTATCGTTGAACCTGCCTGTGCTGTCTCCGTGGGTGTTTGAGCGGCCGTTCCTGACCGGGGACTTTATTCGGGTTTCTAGGACCACCGTGGATCCCTCTGTACCCCTTGGCACCTTACCACTGGGCATGCAGGAGATGGCCATAGTCCAGGACTTACTCAACGTCATGACGGTAAGAGGGAACTATCTCAATCTAGGCCTGGCTTGGAACTATTCTCCAATAGGTTACTGGTTTTAGCATCCCTTCTTGATTCCGACATTGGGATTTCAACTAGGTCTCTAGGAATAGTTAAGAACTAGAGAACTGAGAAGCCTTAGACTTGGCATGTAATAGATAGTCATAGTCATCATAGTCTAGGACTTACTCAGCCTCATGCCGGTAAGAGAGAATAGGAACACTTTGAATCTGGACCAGGCCTGATGTAGGATTATTTTCAAATACACAGTTCTCAAATAGTTTTCTAGTTTTATCAGTCCTTCTTTATTCCACAGACATAAGTCCAGGACTTACTCGGCATTATGGTAGTAAGAGGGAACTTTCTGAAACTAGATTTGGTTCTAAAATTGGTTACTGGTTTTAGCACCACTGCCGTTTCATGTAGGTCTATATGGCTAGCAAATCCCCTATTTCCCCTGTGAAGCATAAGGCTTGGCTGAGAAAGAGATGGCTGTAGTCCTGGACTTACCCAGCCTTTGTGTCGGTAAGAGAGAACTCTCTGAATCTAGGCCTGTTATGTGCCTTTTGTGAGGGGTTTCCAGTTCTCATGACCTTTTTAAATAAAACAAAGATACAAGCTCCTTTCATGATTTGCATTCTGACAAAATACTTTCCTTCACCCCCCCCCCCCCCCCCCCCCCCCTCCCATGTTCCATAGGGCACAGAGGGAAAGTACATACTGGTGAGGCAGTCACAGACGGTTCGGACGGCACCCTACACATTCCAGGTTGATCCATCCCTGGACACCTCTCTTCAAGAACTGGTGAGCCGAATCTTGCCGATCTGCAACAACTACTCCACCGTCGTCCACTTCATCGAGGACAAGTCGTCCTTTGAGTTTGGCGTCGTCAACCACGCCCTGTGCGGCGCCATGCGGACATTAGTCAAGGTACAGTGAATCCAGCTGTTAGCATTTATGTAAATTGATATGCCCATTTTGCTCTATTTTCAAATAACATGAATATAAACATATTGATGTTTAATTTAATTTTGATGTGCCAACTCCCATTGCAACGGTTCTTGTTTTTTGTTTTTCTCAATAAATACAGGAGTACAACATCCTGATATAATAGCCCAATTAGAGCACCAGTACAAGCAGGGCCAGCTACCGTTGCAGCGGTTCTGGTTCTACGTACAGCCCTGTTGCATGCAGACCCTAGGACCATACTCCAAAGATAAATGAATGTAGACAATTCCCTACTCCTCTTTCCTGCTTTCTCAATTGAACCTTGTTCTCTCTTTTTGTTCTATGTCTTGCTCAATGAAGGAGTACAATATCCTGATAGCCCAGTTAGAGCACCAATACAAACAGGGCCAGCTCCCGTTGCAGCGGTTCTGGTTCTACGTACAGCCCTGCATGCAGACCCTAGAGATTCTAGCATCCATCTCGTCCTCCGTGGACCGGGGGGCCTGTGCCGGAGGCTCTGTGCTCAGTCTTCTGCATGAAAAGACCATCACCATGATTGGGTGAGTTAATTAAAATTCTGTCACATTTTTTCGGTTTTGTCATTTCAAATAGACTGGTTTGCTTATTAAGCCAGTCTTTTGCTGCTTCACGGTATGACAATTAATGAGATTTCTAGCATTGAAACAAAAAAGTTGCAAGCTTTTAGTCTCATCGTGGAGGACCGCCCTGCCTGATGTCAATATCTCCCCCAAAAGCATGAAAAGTTGTAATTGTTTCAAAGCTGTTTGTAAGCTAAACTTGTAAATTCACTAGACAGCTATTCAGATGAAAAGAACAGGACCACCAAAATAGCTTGAGATGAGTTCTCATTTGTAGAACTACGATTAAAAAAGAAGAGGCTGTCAATTAAATATCTGTTTCCTTTGTCTTTTCCAGGGATATGAGAGCCCAAGAGCTGTGCCTGTTCCTGACGCAGTCAGCGTGTGCTCCCTACTTTGAGATCCTTGAGAAGTGGATATACAAGGGAGTCATCAAGGACCCATATTGTGAGGTAGGGTCTTTTCTTAATTGATGTACAGTAGCATATTTACAAGGGGTCAGGGAGCTCAAATTGTTGGAACAAATTGTCATCGTTTGTAAAAAGAATGATAATTCTTGTGGGTCTGCGTGTGCACCATACTTTGAGATCCTCAAGAAGTGGATATACAAGGGATGAATCAAGGGTCCATATTGTGAGGTAGGGACTTTTCTTATTCAGTTTACATCAGGCAAGGAGATGAATTTCATTGTCATCTTTCCTTTGTAGTTGCTGACGATCAAGAATGTTAAGGCCATCTGACCCAGTCCTCTGTACACTCTTATTTAAGATTTCTCGCTATGCCCAATTAAATTTAGCTAATATAACTATTATGTAAGTGAGTAAATACTAATTTTGCTGCTCCCTTTTCTCCAGTTCATGATAGAGGAGAATGAATCTCTTCAGAAGGAGAACCTACAGCAGGAATACAACGATGCGTACTGGGAGCAGCGCTATACCATCTGCAGGTACCAGAACTACATCTTCCTGGAAACAATAGAAGACACAATAATCTTTCTTTTTGCTGCTCCCATTTTTATCAGGTTATGATAGAGATATGTTTTGCTGCTCCTCTTTTATCTGTTTATGATAGAGATAGTACAGTATGTTTTTGCTGCTCCCCTTTTATCTGTTTTGATAGAGATAGTATGTTTTTGCTGCTCCTCTTTTTATCAATTAATGATAAGAGATATTATGTTTTTGCTGCTCCCCTTTCACCAGTTCATGATAGAGGAGAATGAATCTCTTCAGAAGGAGAACCTACAGCAGGAATACAACGATGCGTACTGGGAGCAGCGCTACACCATCTGCAGGGACCGCAGCCCAATCTTTCTGGAAACCATCGCTGACAAGGTCCTCAGGACCGGCAAATACCTCAATGTCGTCAGGCAATGCGGTAAGTAAACATAGCAGTATTTATATTATTAATTATTGTTATTATTATAAATTTAAAAATATAAATGGACGTTGTTATTGCATTCCTTATTTAAACTGTATGAAGTAAGTGCAATGTTTAAGCAATTTTTGCTTAGCATTTTGGCTCATTCCTTGGTCATATGCCATTCATTTACCATGACAGTTTCACACATCACATAGTGGACACATCAGCTCACAGAAGTACACATTTTAGTAACCCTTCGACTACAGGAACCGGGTGGGCTGTGTACAAAGTCTATAGGGATTTCAAAATCTCGAAGGGAAAGGGTTAACCCTTCATCAGTTTGTGCACACGTCAACATGTTACTTGATCCCTTTAAACAAAATGTGTGCAACGTTCGATGTCATATTCATGAGAATAAATGACTTGTAAGTAAACCAGTTTGTTGGTCAGGATGTATTGAAATCATAGTAAAATAGTATTTTAAGACATCATTTTGAATTCTCAACAGGTCGGGATCCCAAGTGCCCAAATGCAGAGGAGATTTTGTACACGCTGAAAGAGAGGGAATATGTCGACCAGATCGACAAGGCATATCAGTACGCCAGCAAACTACTTCTACAACTAATCATGGATGAAAGGGAGTTGATGCAGAGACTGGGGTAATTAATAGTTGTTGATAGATAGGTGGATGGATGAATGAATAGACAGAGAGTATAGATACACAGACTATATATAGATAGATGTTTCTACAGCTGATCATATATGAAAGGAGTTGATGCAAAGACTTGGATATGGAATACTCGGTGATAGATAGACAGATGGAAGGGTGAATGTATTGATGGATGGATGGAAGGATAGATGGATGGATGAATAGATAGATGGATGAATGGATGGATGGTTGGAAGGATGGATGTATGGATGGATGTACGCACGGACGGATGGATGGATGGATGGATGGATGGATGGATGGATGAATGGATGGATGGGTGGAAGAATAAATTAATTGATGGATGGATGGATAGAAATGGTACCTTAACCTATTAAATTACTGCCAGGTTCTCACCATGAATATAATGGAGAAGGGAAAGTTCAATGCATGGAGCAACCAGATGACTAGCACATACTTATAGTAGTCATGTGGCCTAGAGCTAAATGCACAATTTTGCTAGTTGGGAGGCAGTCAGGGCAAATTCAACATGTGAAACCGTCTCTAACTGATTGTGCCGGACTTAAAACCAGTAAGATTGCGTCTAGTTGGCTCTGTGTGTGTGTTGTGCTTAAAGGGATAGTTGAGTTCTGGTAAAGAGAGTACAGTTTTGATCAAACTGAATGTTAGTATCCAAAACCTGCACCATTACATTACAAACTATTAGTTATAACTCTACCATGCTTGAAAGGAATTCAAAATTACAAACGACTAAGTAAAAAGCCTTTTACATTCAAACAGAGCCGTTCAAACTCAAGATAGCGCTCTCTAAAAACTCATTGGTTTAAACCATTTAAAATAAAATATTGTGCATGTGAAGGTTCGTAAGCATTTTTAAAAAATTTGTTATGGTTGGTTCAAAATCATCTAATATTTGTGGGGCCCCACATTTATTACAAATGGTTATGTTTATGGATATTTCAGCCGTTTCTGAACCGATTTTGATCAAATAAAGTTTATTCTGTCATTAAAATATTATGCTCTTTCAAATTTTACACTCAGTTTTTCATTATCTCACAAAAAAATTATTATGTGTAGCGCCCTCTCTACCAAAACTCAACTATCCCTTTAAGGCTACAGAATTGGAGACCGTTTGTAGCAAATTCGCTCTGAAAAATATTTTGAACTTTTACAACTAATGATTTCCTCCACTACAGTTCCATCAAGCGGTACTTCCTGCTGGAGCAAGGGGACTTCTTTGTGAACCTGATGGACATCACAGAGGAGGAGATGAAGAAGCGGGTGGATGACATCATCCTGAGCAGACTGGAGTCTCTGCTGGAACTGGCCGTCAGGACTAGCCAGGCCAACTCGGACCCATTCAAAGATGATCTAAGGTAATCTTTGAAACATTCAATGCTCCCTCCGACAATTCATCAATTTTCTTGCTCTCTCCTTGTTCCTAAACAGTATGGTAGCTAAACCCTCTCATTACTATAAAGCCTTAGAAATGGAATGTGACTTTGTATGGATGCATTTATGGGGGGTGAGGGGGCACGGTAAGGTATTTTGGTAATTTGGGGAATTGAAAATGGGTGTTAATAAAATACATGAAAAATGCACAATTTAGATTGATACATTTGTTATAAAATTCATTATAAATATTTTTTATATTTGTTGGGGGTGGGGGGGGGGGGGGGGGGGGGGAGGAACTTCATCCTAAACCCTCCTCCCCCCCCCCCCCCCCCCCCCACCCCCCCATCTGTAAGCCAGTGAAATAAAAGGCTTACCATTAACCAGCTGGGAATGAAAGAGAAAGGAGTTAAATGGTTCTGGCTATATAAAATAACACATTATCTCTCACTTCCAATTATATAGAAATATAAGTCCAACTCCACACAAAAATTTGATCCTAATGTGTCTGTTTTTTTTTCCTTTTGCAGGGTTGATCTCTTGCCATATGACCTCATCACTCAGCTTCTGAGAATCCTGTCCATCGAATCAAGACAAGAAAAGGGTGAGCTGCTCTGTCATTAATATATCTACTAAAAAAGAAACTTTTGCATTAATGTCCGATTGCCATATTTGAAATCTAAACGCTGCCAAGTAGATTGAAACACCACCACTCTGCTCCATTCATCATGTAACATAAGATGAAAAAAACATATTGTTAGTAAATAAGTGCAAAGAGGTCTAATAAGACAAATATTGCAATCACACTGGCCTGGTTGAAAGTCATATTTTTCTGGCACTTGTGGCTAAATTAAAAAGTACAATGTCAGAATAAGATTCTTCCATGTCAAGCGTCATCGGATCCATAATTGCAGTTTTGATTCAGAATGGGGGTGAGATT
Source organism: Echinarachnius parma (assembly GCA_037951105.1). Taxonomy (NCBI): domain Eukaryota; kingdom Metazoa; phylum Echinodermata; class Echinoidea; order Clypeasteroida; family Echinarachniidae; genus Echinarachnius; species Echinarachnius parma. The sequence goes on along the minus strand of JBAMJV010007276.1, from coordinate 27,545 downwards.
TTTAAAAGTGGAAAATTTATTAATTGAACGTATTTTGAGGGACATTAAATTTTGGTTATGGGTGTGAAAACTTCAGGAAAATTTTTTTTTACTAGCCTAACGGGGCCATTAATAAAACCAAAATCGAGTGTGGTGCAGTGCCTAGTCATTGAACAAAAAAACGATTTGAGAATCATATCTTTGCTTGATTCCTTGCAGCCATGTTGCACGAAATGAACCCGACAGAGCTCCACACCTCGGGCCTCAAAGCTTTCTCATTTGACTATGTGGTCAGGTGGCCAAAAAATGGTGTCTGCTATTAAAATAATAATTATTTAATTAATATCTGTTTGAATATGGGCTCTTTGCTTGATTCCATGCAGCCATGTTGCACGAAATGGACCCGACAGAGCTCAACATCTCGGGCCTAGAAGCATTCTCTTTTGACTATGTGGTCAGGTGGCCAGAGTCACTCATCATCAGCAGAAAGGTTTGTTTAAACAAGGATTCATTTTGCTACCATCTTGTATAAATAAAAACATTGGCCTGCTGTAGTGCTGGTAAAATTGTTGTTAAAAGAAGTATGATTGTTTCATTTTGCTAGCCTAACTTAAAGGGATGGTTCAGACGATTTCAAAATTAATGTACCACAATCTAAAAAAATTACTCATTGGTAATATATTTTTCAAAAAAATATCCTATCAGGATGATTTATACTCTATTGTTTTGTGTCTGCAATTTTTGATATTCATCGTCTATTTTCTGTACGCTTCCGATTTTTATCACGTGGTCATGTGACGCGCCAGCCTCACTTTGCTTTGTATTGGCAGCAAAGTGAGGCATCGACGTCACGAAAATTGCATGCTGGGATAGATCCCACTGGCGGTAGAATCGATCAAGAACATTTAGTCCCAAAGTGATTGTGAATGATCCAGTTGGTCTTTTTTCGTCGGGACAAAGGCAATATGTTGAAAAAATATTGCTTCTTTAATTGGTAAATGCTAGAAATCGTCCGAACCCCTCCTTTAACCCGTTCCCTGCGAGTTTATGAAATCCCCATAGACTTTGTACACAGCCCACTCGGTTCCCTGATTCAAGGGGTTAATGTTCTAATTGTATGCGTATCAAATAAACATAACACTTTCATCCATCCACAGGCTATTTTAATCTCGTAAAAGTTGAACAATGCCATTATTACACAATCACTTGGGTGATTAGATAATACAAATTACGTTTCATGCATTTCCTTGAATTCAGACAGTGATCATTAATGTGAGAATTAGCCACAGTTTGTGACAATAATGTGCATCATATTTCTTTAATTAATAACAGCCTGAGAAGTATATTGATTGCTGTATGTATCATTAAAAAATAAAACATGCACATGTTCTGGATTTGTTTTGTTTTGTTTATCTTCAAACAAAATAAACATTGTTCAAGTGTTTGCGATATTTTTGTTTTCTTTATCTTTAGAAGAATAAAACAATGTGCAATTTGTTTGTGATGTTTTCCTATCCTATAGGCGCTGACAAAGTACCAGATGCTGTTCAGACATCTCTTCTACTGCAAGCATGTGGAGAGAACACTGTGCAAGTGAGTAGCAACTAACCTACCTCTTTGTCATTTTAACTAATACTTAATTTACACATTTTCAATGATAGTTCTTGTAACCATCTGCTTCTGTTAAAAAGAAATCTTATTCCAGAGTGGAATTCCTATTTAAAGATATTTTCATTTATTTTTTTTTTTTTTTTGCAGACAAATGTAACTGAAAGTGATATTTAAAACCAGTTGCAATTATGCAAACTGAACAAAATATTTTTTTGAAATTAACCAGTGAAACGATTCTTAATTCACATCCACTTGAAGGTTTATTTTGTGAAAACAAAATCCTATGTAATTTACGTGTACATGAACAGAGAATAAAGAATATAGAACACTGGCCTTCCCGCCCTCCAAAACTTGACTTTTAAATGTTTTTCTTTGCTTTGAAACAGAACATTATTTGTTGCCGCCTCTACCCAACCTCTTTTGATATTGAATGATTTTATCTTCTTCATTGTGTAATAGCATCTGGCTGTTGAACAAAGAGGCCAAACGGTTCACGCTGCATTCATCCCGATGGTACGCAGCAGCGTTCGCCCTCAGACAGCGCATGCTCCATCTTGTGCAGAACCTCCAGTATTACATGATGTTTGAGGTGGTGGAGCCGCACTGGCACATCCTACACGACAGCCTGAAAAACTTTTCCTTTTCAATGATCTTGACATTATAAAATATTGTTTTATGCGTTACTTACAGCCAAAGATGAGTAACTCAAATTTGTTTCCCTTTCAACAATCTTGGAAAAACCCTTGGCACATCCTACACAACAGCCTGAAGTGGTAACTCCAGAACAATCAACAATCTTGACAAAAGAAAATGACGTAACCTCCGCTCCTCAAATAGATTACTACTAGAAACTCGAAAAACACGCATAACTTACGGAGATAGGGCATTTTTTGCATCAGCACCGGAATTATGGAATAGGCTACCCTTAGAATTAAAAACAATAGACTCGTTAGAAGTGTTTAAGATTAAATTAAAATTATATTTGTTTAGAATAGCTTATTAATATATTAGTTGCATGTATTGGTATTTTTGTTTGTTTAAACTTTTCCTCTTTTTTTCTTCTTCTTTCCTTTGTTATGCGCCTCGGAATAGGCTACTTAGATAGATGGCGCTTTATAAATGCTTGATATTATTATTTTATTTATTATTATTATTCATGTGTAAAACTTATTTTTGATTAAACCTTGGCACATCCTACATTACACCTGGAGATGGCTTACTCCAAAAATGTTCTTTCCTTTCTTGATAAAATATGTGTTAATGCATTGTAAGATATTACTAACTGTTCCTGATTAATTTCACTAGTAGATACAGACCTTTATACGCTAAAAATGTTTGAGCAATTTACAAAACAATGATGGCGACGTGATTGCAAAACTCTCTTTAGAATGTCACTGTGTAACCTCTAATAAACGAGCTGAATAAACCAGAAGTTCTTTAGATAACAAAACTCTTGATTAAGGTAACACCAGATAAATCAAACTGAACATGTGAAATTATTACTTATTGTTCAAATAATATTTACAACAAGAGTCATGCTTTCATTTTTACTTAAAAACGATGCTTATTTCAAATGTATAGGGAAACTGACCAGAAATATATATTTTAAATGAAAAGGAGCAAAGAAAATAGGGTTTCTCTGGAATTCAAACCAGAGACTTTACAGGTGCTCTACTAACTGGGTTATAGAAAGCCCTAGTGCTGGTGTTCTTCCTTGAAACCATGTGTTTTGTCAACGCTTGTGATAGAAGCTTTTATAAACCTGAATAAAATCAGAAGATTATGAAATCAACTTATGGATATATGTGAAGGTTCACTCACTATATAGGATATAAATAGCTTGGACGGACAACCATCAGAAGAGCTTTCTAGCTCAGTTGGTAGAGCACCGGTCTAGCAATCTGGACTGAGGCATTGGGAGGTTCGATTCCTGGGGACGTCCAATATCCTTTGCTCATTTTCATTTATATTGTTGTATTTTTCTATTTTTCTATTCATTTGTAGGTGTCCAACATAGATGACGTCTTGGAGCACCACACAGACTTCCTGGACAAGTGTTTGAAGGACTGCATGCTGAGCAACCCAGAGATCATCAAGAGTGTCGGCAAACTCATGGTAGTCTGCGTCACATTCGCAAACTGCATACAGGTACAAAATCCCTTTTCTTTTCAGCAATGTTTTGATTTACTTGCCAATTCGATAAAGGTCTTCATCATAATATCCACACAGTTTAACTGTTTGTTTTAGTTTTTATCAGTATTTGAATTTTTGAAAATACACATATGTAGTTCATAAATATGGCAAAGATACATGAATTCATAATGACCAATCTCAATATCACCAGGATTGTTGGTCAACTCATGGTTGCCTGCATAATTGATGCCAACCGCACTGGTATTGATTAATTATTGTAATATCCAGTATATATATCCAACCAAATATATCCAACCAAATATATCCAACCAAATATATCCAACCAAGATATCGCAGCCCTATCAAAGCTTGTTAAATGTTAATCTTTGTGATATCAGGGTACAAACAAAAGAATATAAGAAGAAGAGCTTCTAACAGCATAATTACCTTGTGATATGACAAGCCTCCACACTAACCTTTTTCTCTACTAGCCCGTTCGGGCAAGTAAAATCATAAATGTTCAAATTTTACTTGCCCAAACAGAAAATGTACTTGCCCACTTACTTCTAGATGATATTTACATGTATGGAATTACACTGTACTATCGCAATTGAAGAAAAGAAAGAAGAACAAAATGTAAAAAGTTGCCCAAACGGGCAAGCAAACTAGACATTTTATGAAATTTTACTTGCCCTGGGCAAGCGGGCAAGTGTTACGAGTCGAGCCCTGGATATGAGGATTTTTTTATATTAGAGTTCCTTACATCAATGTTCCACTGTATAGATTAAGTTTTGTACAATCATGTACAATTCTGCCTAATGCCGCTGCCACTTGTTTTTTGAGCATTGAATAAACTATGAATATTAAAAATTAAAAAAAATTGAAATTTGATGTTTTTTTTGGTCAGAGGGTGACCCAGACAACGAACGTGGATGCTGAGGTGAACATCCTGCTGGATGCTGCTACCCCTCCCAAGAGTGACCGGGACAGGGACCAGCAGGATGCGGACAGGAGGAGAACAGCCACTAAGGTAACAAATTGTTGTGCTAGATTGCTGTACTATAATCTTGATATATGTCCATTTCTATTCAGTTTTGGAACTGATCATACATTTAATTGAAGGTAAATGATTAAACGAATGTTAAATTCATGCTGGGTGCTGCTACCCCTACTCAGAGTGATAGGGACAGAGACCGGCAGGATGCGGACAGGAGGAGAATGGCCACTAAGGTAACAAATAGTAGTGCTTGATGCTGTGCTATAATCTTGATATTTGTCTATTTTATTCAGTTTTGGAACTGATTATACATGTACTTGAAGGTAAATGATTAAAACCAATGTTAAATCCATGTTGGATGCTGCTACCCCTCCCAAGAGTGATAGGGACAGGGACTAGCAGGATGCGCACAGGAGGAGAACGGCCGCTAAGGTAACTCATCTTTCTGCTCCATGCTGTCTGAAGTCTTGAGTTTATATCTGTTTTAAACTATAGAGTACCGAAGCTGTGACATCATAAAAATTTATTTTTAGAATTTCCAAATTTGAACTTCATTTTCCGAATAAAGCATACAAAATAATGCCCAAATGTTGAAAATCAATTGAATATATTAAGTATTGTTCGAGATATGACCATCCGAGTAAATATATATTAATAAATATCAATAGGAAAATCAGTGTTATTTTGCTGTGGTTCATAACGTTATGAACCAGAGCAAAATAATACTGATTTCCCTATTGAAATAACATTAATTATTCGGATAGGCATATCTCAGCCAATAGTTAACATATTTGATTGATTTTCAACATTTGGACATTATTTCTTATGCTCTTTCGGAAAATTAAGTTCAAATTTGGAAATTCTAAAAATAGGTTTCTGATGACGTCACACTTCACCACTCTATTACTTATTTATGATGGCATAGTTCATGGTAAATTAATGTTTAATCCATGTTGGATGCTGCTAGCCCTCCCGATGAATGATCGGGACAGGGATCAACAGGATTCTGACAGGAGGAGAACAGCCACTAAGGTTAACTCTAACTAAATTTTCTACTCCATTTTATTTTAACGTCTTGTTTGTATATGTCTGTTCAATTCTGTGCATTGGCAAAATATTAGTGATTACAAATAAGTTTATTAAACAGGCACAAAAGTAACTCTCACTTTACTCTAAGTCTTGATATTGGGCCGTATGCATAAAAACAAGCAATTGCTTATAAGCAAATGCTTCAAGCACAAGCAAGAGCTTTTCAAGCAAAAGATCAAGTTCAAGCAATTGCTTAAATTCGTATGCACAAGCTTTTGCTTGTGCTGAAACCTTTTGCTTGCACTGCCTAAGCAATTGCTTACGTGTTGGACAAAGGATCGTTACGGTTGTGCGAACATCGCACTGCAGGGCAACAACACTTCGTGCCCGACCTGGCAGCAGTATTTTTTATTACGCAAATAGGGGGGAAACAGCGGAGAGCATCAGGGGGTTTCTGTGCAGATCGATGGAAAAAAAATTGCCGTAAAAAGTCTAAAATAACAGGAATTTGATTAAATATGAAATCACAACATAACCTCTGGAATAGGGAGCTTGCAATCATCCTGAAACGGTACAAAAATGTTATCCTTAAACGCGAATGCCCTGAGTAAGCAAGAGCTCAAGCTGGTCTGGATGTGCTTGAAAAAACGCAAGCAATTGCTTATCAAGACAAGTAAAAGGTTCGTTTTATGCATATGGTTTTAAGCAATTGCTTGTTTGGTAAGCAATTGCTTGTTTGGTAAGCAATTGCTTATGAGCAGTAAGCAATTGCTTGTGCTTGTAAGCAAATGCTTTTGCTTGCAAGCAATTGCTTGTTTTTATGCATACCGATTCAAGCAAAAGGCTAGCACAAGCAATTGCTTGTTTTTATGCATACGGCCCATTATGACTTAACCCCTTGACTACGGGAACCCGATGGCCTGTGTACAAAGTATGGGGATTTCAGAATCTTGTAGGGAACGGGTTAATTAATTAAGTTATGCCAGATGAATGTTTCTGTAAATTAATGTTTAATCATATTGAAAAGTAATAGGGCCAACAGCTACAAAGGTAGATTTTGCTCAACATTCCTTTCATTACTCCTTAACTTTCGTAGAGGTATAATTCTCCTACATTGGTATTTCGAAATTCTCCTATCACTGTTTTTTTCAAAAGATGTCTACCGTACTTTAAAAATCAATTATCTTCTTACCCAGGGGGCAAAGGGGGTTTAGCAGCTTTTGCCTGTTGTAAAAGGTTGGTCACCAGAAATGGCTTCTAGGACCCTCTAGGATCACAACCTAGGTGGACAACCTCGCGAACTAGCTACTGGAAGTCCACAGAATGAGTTTCAAGAAAACCACACCTATAATACACTAAATAGTGTGTTTTAGCCTTAGGGGTCATGAATACCCAGTCACACATCTTGCACAATTACACCACAATGCCCTGCTGATTCCAGATTGTTGTTTCATGGAGGACTTTCCGAAAGTCCTGCGCATCGTTTGATACCAAATGTGAGCATATTGCATCTTTGGTTAACGTGATACATCACATGCGGACGTGAAATTCGCATACAGCGCGTATGTATAAAAAGGCAACTAAATTCTTAAAAATGAAAAATAGGCTATATTTCGATCCTTAAACATGTAATTCGCATTTTAGATAGCTATTAAGAGCATTATACAATGAAACTACGTATGTACATTAATAAACAATAAAAACACATAAGCATTAAAAACAATGAAATACATAAGAATATGAGTTGTTAATGTTATAATTTGTTTAGATGTGGTTAAATTTAATAAATTACTATATCAAATGATACAAAATATATCCACAAAATTACATAATGCTTATCCCTTGAATGAGATACCCGGGAGGAGGGAAGTGGGTGTTCAAAAGACCAGCCTTTCATCAATGGACTCCAAACATAATTATAATCGAGGTCTACCCACCTAGTTTGTTGTGTCTGTAGGCTTACATGACACGTTTGAAGTTTCATTATAGGTCTGAAGGAGATATATCATGAAAGTTGGTTCATGTTAAAGATTGGCCCACATAAATGTCTCATATGACCGTTCTAGAAACACAACCTAGTTGGACTAGCTGCTGGAAGTCCACATGAAGCGAAACCTGAAAATCATCTACAAACAAATAAATGCAGCCATCTCTACAAACAGAGTTGAAAAGTATGCTCCCTCTATGCTGCATCTCCATCCATCCATCTCACACCATACATCTGGTCAGAATCGTGTCATCAGGGATAAAGAGACATGCAATTTTGCTTATGTGTTATGTGCTATATAAAAATATTTCATTATTATTATTTAAAGAGGTTGTAGTCGAAAGTCAATGACAACCTAACTGTAAAAGGACAGTTGTTAATGCAATGTGCGCCATATGTCACTGGCCATCTCATAAAGGTGAGGCATTTGAAGCAGTCACTGAATGGCACGCAAATCTATTGCTGGAAGAATTTCCTTTCGGTACTGATATCATACACCTTTGTTGAACATATACATGTACAGAATTAGGCCAGCCTGAAGTCTGCTGAACAGGAACAGAGGTGTGCCTTACCCAAAATGAGCCAAAGTCTATGAAGTCAGTGGGAAACATGCAGCTCCTGATCCACAGGAGTTTTTCACTATATCACGGCTACCACAACAAACTTTTTGAGCTTACCCTGTGAAAGGTGGTGATATTATGGACAGCTTGAACCTTAGCTCGGTCAAAGCCATCTGTACATTGGTGGTGGATAGAAAGAAAAGAGTGTTGTTCTCACAATGGGGTCTGCTATGGAGGTTCCTGTCGGCTTGTATCTACACAACAGACATGAAGAGGCTGTTACAAGGGTAACAATGATGGAAGCTCTAGCATCAACTACCCAGCAAGTCTGGGCAAGACATTATCATGTTGATGGGTGCCAGAATAACTGTTCCTATACATGAAGAAAGCGGTTCCATACTTAGGAATTGCTTAAAATGCTTCACCTTTGTGAAAGGACCACTGCTGTTCTTTCTGTTATCCGAAGGCAAATCAGAAAAAGTTTGGTTTGGCACTAAGAGGAAACCAGTCCTCCTACCACTTCACATATTGCCGGGTTCCTTGAACAGAGTAGGTGAAATATATCACTGAACCCATGCTATTCCATGAAGTCATACATGTCAAGCTGTCTACCAATAGCAAAAGTCATAGTCATGCGCAGAACTTAATTGCTCTTGCCTGGTGCAGCTGTTTTCCTCTTTTCTTCTTTCAGTTTTTTTTTCTTTCAGTTTTTTCAGCAGGGTTTGCATACAGTTTGTGTTCCTATCTAGAAGGTCCTATACACCCCTTCTAGGGTCAATCCTTAATAACAGTACCCCCTTCCAAGCTTCATAATGTACCTCCTTTATAAGATCTAGTAAGAGACTCTGCTTTAAACTTGTCATGTAAGCCTTCAGTTACACTTCGTCCGTTCTGGGTGAGTAAAGTCCTCGCTTATAATTATTTTTGGAGTCCACTGATGGTCTTGTGACCCCCTCCAACCCCCCCCCCCCCCTCCACACATAAATACACACACACATATACACACACACACACACCTCTGTATCTGATTCAAACGATGACAAGTTATGATGTTTCGGGTGGATTTTGTATCATTTTATCGCAATCTAAACAAATTAATACATTAACAACTCATATGCTTATGTATTTGTTTGTTTTTTATTGGCTTTGTTTTGTATTGAATTATTAATTTACATAATTGGTGTCATTGTATAATGCTCTTAATAGGTATTTCAAATCGAATTAAGTTTTTAAAGATTAAAATATAGCCTATTATTAACTCTTAAAAGAGTTATTTGCATTTCATACATAAGCGCTGTATTCGAAATTTCACGTCCATGTGTGACGCATCACAATGTAACGACGTGTGACACAGTAACCAAAAATGCAATATGCTCACATTTGGTATCAAACGATGCGCAGGACTGTAGGGAAGACCTCCATGAAAAAAACAATCTGGAATAAGCAGTGCATTGTGGTGTAATTGTGCAAAAAGTGTGACTGGGTATTCATGACCCCTAAGGCTAAAACACAATATTTAGTGCATTAGGTGTGGTTTTCTTTAAACTCATCCTGTGGACTTCCAGTAGCTAGTTCGCGAGGTTGTCCACCTAGGTTGTGATCCTAGAAGGTCCCAGAAGCCATTTCTGGTGGCCAACCTTTTACAACAGGCAAAAGCTGAAAACCTAAAAAAATGGTGGTTTGCCCCCTGGGTATCTTGTGTTTAAAGGTTGTAAGTGAACATGTGGAACAGCAGAACATGAGCAGCAACGGTGCACAACTTTGAGGCCAACTTCTCCCGACTGCTGGTGGAGCTACTGGACCAGCCGTTTCTTTTTATCTCTGCTCAGTATAATACGAATTGGGATTTGTGAATAAATTTCCTTATATTCTTCACGACTGTAGGTGGTGAGCAAGCATGTAGAACAGCTGATCACGAGCGAAAACTTTGCCGCGATGGTGCACAACTTTGACGGCAACTTCTCCCGACTGCTTGTGGAGCTACTGGATCAGCTGATCCTGTTCAGCACATGATGAACATCATCCATTGAATTAACTTGACTTATAGAATAAAGTGACTAGGCAGTTTTAAGTATTTTTTTGTAACAATAAATCTGATCTTTTGCTTCCACAGGTTGTAAGCGAGCACGTAGAACAGCTGAACATGAGCGAAAACTTTGCCGCGACGGTGCACAACTTTGACGGCAACTTCTCCCGACTGCTTGTGGAGCTACTGGATCAGCTGATCCTGTTCAGCACATGATGAACATCATCCATTGAATTAACTTGACTTATAGAATAAAGTGACTAGGCAGTTTTAAGTATTTTTTTGTAACAATAAATCTGATCTTTTGCTTCCACAGGTTGTAAGCGAGCACGTAGAACAGCTGAACATGAGCGAAAACTTTGCCGCGACGGTGCACAACTTTGACGGCAACTTCTCCCGACTGCTTGTGGAGCTACTGGATCAGCTGAGCCTGTTCAGCACGGCGGGCTGCGAGCATAACATGATGAACATCATCCATCGACTGGATTTCAACGGCTTCTACACCGCCAAGCTGGAGAGGCTCGCCGCAGAGAGGAGCATGGCTGCCGAACACAGGGGCGACGACACGGCCGTGGGAGGTGCAGAAGGCAGATGAGTTGGCTACATGAGCCGCTTGGAAGGAATGGTCCCCGGTCCCCAGGGAGTGCAGGAGATACTCGCTGCAGAGAGAAGCATGGCTGGCTCACAGAGGGGCAAAGACACGGCCGTGGGAGGTGCAGAAAGCAGATGAGTTGCTACATGGCAGGGTTCTTGCAGTGAAAACCGGGAAAGTCATGGATTTTGCCTTTTGTGTTTCCAGGCTTTGAAAGTCAGGAACAATTGTTAAACTATCGCATGGATCATGGAAAGTCATGGAATTACAAAAGACTATTATACTACATTATAGGTCATTTTTTTTCGAGTTACACATCTTGCACCAATTTGTCATGGAAAGTCATCGAATTTGACTTTAAAATAATTGTATGAAGCCTGCATGGATGGACCTTTCCAAAAGTTACCATTAAGTGTCAGACTTGTAATATATCCATTATGGGCCAACTCTTCCACTTGTGCTTATATCATTCCACATATTTCCCTCAGTTTGGACAGATTTGGTCAAAGCTTCCACCCTTGTAAGTACAGCAACACATTTCTCTTATAAATTATGCCATATGATGATGCTATAAATAAACTTGTTAAAAGTTTAGTAAGTTGGGATTTGATGACATAGGCCGGCATTCTGAAGTCGTGATTAAGTCCTGTAAAACTAAACAGTTGTCTAACTTTAGTCACAAGGTTGTGACTAAAGTTTTGGTACATAGGCCGGCATTGATGACCGGCATTTGATGACATAGGCCGGCATTCAGAAGTCGTGATTAAGTCCTGTGGTTGTGACTAAAGTTTTGGTACTCTGAAGTCGTGACTAACTCTGGTTAAGCTCAAGTCCCGTCTAAGTCCTGTTTAACTTTAGAATAATGTGAGGGTTAGTTTAAGTGCACAATTCTGCTGCTTTTCAACCTATGGCACACTCTCCTGTGCACTACCGGGAACTTGTGGCAGAGAATAACGGTATGTGCACCCTCTCAAATTTCAAATAAGAATTGCAGGATTTTTTCTCGTGTTGCCCAATAATTTTTTAAAAATAATATTAACTAACCTTACTTTATGGTGACATCATGTAAATTCCATGGTCCATACTGAAATATCCAGCTTGTAAGAGACGTTTTTCTGCTTGAATCTTAATTTTTAAACCAGCCGAAAACTCTGTAGCATTTATACTATTGTGATCAGCGATACGATATCGACAATATATGCAATCGATAGCGTTTATTTTTACAGGGCACGCATGTGTATATTGCTTATCGTCTGCAACGTTCCCGGCATTACCTCAGAAATGCCTACGGAGCATGTGCAAAAGTTTGGTTTTAAGTTAAAAACAAGTTTTTAGTTAGTCAGGACTTAAACACGTCTATAGAATACCACATTCATTTAGTTTAAGACTTGGACGCTACCTCGCATTTAAGTCCTGTCTAACTAAACAGTTGTTTAAATTTAGTCACGACTAAGTGACTAATACAGGACTTCAGAGAGTACCGGCCAGTCTTCACAACTCATTGGACAAGGGGATATTGTATTATAATGTTTATATATAATTATAGTCAAAACTGTTTAAAAACAGACCACTAATCTTGATTACCTTGAATGCAATTCACATTCTAGTGATCCTGTCTATAGAGTTTATCTGATGATGAAGATCACCGCATCTATCTCCCTTTGGCAGTGCAGGAATTAACTTTTAATTTAAGGGGGCTACTTTCCCAATCTGATGGATATTCTGAATTTTTGCACATAATACCATATGGTAATTTTAGGGGCTACCTACTGATTTCAGGGGGCGATTTTGAAAATTAGGGGGCAAAAAATCGCCCTCAGCCCCGGTATATTTCCTACCCTGCCATTTGGTCTTCTTTATAGACAGGTTTCACTGTATCTATTAAAAACTGCTCTAGCGACCACCTGTTGATAAAGACTACACATCTTGATTCCCTCGGCCTGGAGGCAGACTGCATGTAAATGAACCCGTTTATAGAGACCACCTGATTATAGGGGAAAATGTTTCTGTCTCCCTTGGGTGGTCTTTATAAGACAAGTTTGGCTGTGGAACCTCAATATATAAAAATAGCTTTGGGACCATAGAAATCATCAGTGGGTGTTTCACAAAGATTCTAAGTTGAACTTAAAAAGTATGGAAAGCCATTTTAGTGCTGTCATCCGATCCGATCCGATCCGAGAAGGGAATTCCCGGCGAACATGGCCTTCAACCGGGAAATTAGCGGTCCGAGAAATGGCCCTTTTTTTCTATAATTCTCGTTTTGGCAACCCATTTTTTTTCAGTAATAATAACAAATTTGTATACTGTACATATAAGAAAAAAATGGGATCGACTCAAGTAATTTGCAGTAGCTATGACAGATTTACGACTTGTGGCTAGGACCAGGAGCAGAGAAGGTCACAATGTTTAAACAGGTTGAGCCTTGAAGTCAATTACCAGAATTTGTGCAGAGCTATACCAAGGGTTTAAGGAGAATGCCCCCACCTGTTGGAAAGCTTACCCCCAGCCTTTGAATATACTTTTTTTGTCTTTTTCTTGACTCCCACAAACATATATTGTGAACTGGCTTTTCATGTGTATGCTTTATTGAACATAACTATACAAAACAAAAACACATAACTCTGCCCCAAACACTGGCACACCCCCAAAATAAATGACCCCAATGCTGCCGCCCATTTTTTTTGGACCAACTTTTTAAACATTGTGTTTCTTGTAGTCATAAAAAATTTGCCCAAACATGATCTTACACAGGCCCTGAATTCACATGTGGTTGTGAGTTTGGTATATATATGCATGCCCACTGAACCTTGGCTAATATACATATATGGTATGTCTCCTCATAACTCCCCAAAATAGCAACTGTGTGTGCATGGGTACAGACAGTGTTTTTGTTCATTCACAAGGGAACCGGGACGAACCGGGACCCGTTAATCATTTTTTATTTCTATGAGCCGAGATCCGAGACGGGATATTTGTTTTACCTAACAGCATTAAGCCATTTGTAGCCTTTGAATAAAATATATTCATAAGCAACCATGCACATATTTTAGACTTTTCATAAATTTTACATGAAGAACATGAAATCTCCTTGATAATTGAAAAATATTGATGATTTGAAACAACATTTTATGCATTTAAAAATAACTTTTACAAAAATGTTTTAAAGAAACTAGTGCCTTTCCATACTTTTTAAGTCTAACTTAGAGTGAAGTTCAACTTAGGATCTTTGTGAAACACCCCCCAGGTATCTTGTCTATATTGAACGTATAGAGCTTGTGCCAGTGAAATTATACCGTTATATCAGGTGTTGCATAAATAGTTACAATCAATCGAAAGTCAGAAAATATGCCTAAATGTGCAAATCTGATTGGCTCATATCAATAGCAACTATCTATGCAACTCCACCAGAGCTCTTTATATTTGCATTTCCACTGTATTTGTTTTGATTAAATATCATGTTAATATAAAAAGCATAAACACACTTCTATTGATGAGCAGAACTTAACAAGAATATCTGATATTATATGCTATGCTCTTGTAATGTACATATTGTAAAATAACTTTGTATATTATCATATTGTATACATACATGTATATAATGACTGTATAGAAGAGCTTTTTCCATTTTTGCTTCCATATCTGCAGTACTAAATGCTGTAAAATTAAAAACATTTCCATGGGGAAACGAAAACAAATAATTAATGAGCGTATCTTCTGGTCTTATTGGTATCTGCAGAATATCCAGGCCTTACTGAATTGAAACCATCATTTAGAGGTAAAAGACATCACCCATATTCATAAAAACCACACTAGCTTAGGGAGCTTGTTAAATAAATTGGACCGTGCTGTGTAAAGAGATTATGATATCTGAGCTTTCTGGCACACAGATATTATATATTGGGTCTTGGACAAAGAAAACTGCAGCTCATTATATCTTTGTGCTTAGTTTAGATATCAGGATCTCTATACTACTATCTATTATGAGATGAAGAATAGCATGGAAGAAAACAAGATTTTTCTAATTTTGTCAATGTTGGGTTGAAAATCGGGCCAGTGCAAGTGGCACGAAAAGGATCTCTTGCCCCATCATCTAAAATGAATTTAAATTGGAACTATAAAGCTATGGCTATTTCATTAATATGGGCCCATGTGATTTATTAATATGAATAATAAAACCATGCCAAAGTTCAATAACAAGATAAAGAAGACAAATTAATAGAATTTCAAGTTTACACAGTTTTATTGCAAACACAATTGTTTAAATTCTATTGGATACATTCATCATACTTCTTTTTAGAACAATACAAATAATTTGACAACTTTTTGAAAGACAAACATAATTGGACATTTTGGAAAGACTAACATTCTATTAAAGTGATCCATTAAGTTTGTCAGATTCAACCAAAATCACTTGAAGCTCTCACATTTCTGAGATGATTTTGGAGCTACGATACCAGAAGAATGAACAAAATGGGTTTTTACTTTTCAAATGTCTCCCTGATAATGGAGATATTTATGTTGGAATGAAAAGCATTCCAGGAACGCCTTTTTATTGCAGTAAAATGAAAGGGCAGTATGTAATCACTTGTCACTTTTTTCCAGGAACTCCTTTTACTGCAGTAAAATGAAAGGGCAGTACGTAATCACTTGTCACTTTTTTTTCACTTGGCAAACGGTGTTCTGTTTCTACAAAACTATCACAAATCATTCAAAGGAATCTTGTAATGATAATGGCATACGATTGAAGTCTCAAATATCACTTATGGACAAATCTTATGAAGTTAATGGATCACTTTAGGTTATGTACAATTAAAAGGGCTTGAAAATAGCCCAACTTTATTAATTAAATCGGGCCCGAGGTCTCAAAACTGGCCCAGCTTAATTATCAAGGTGATTAGTATACAGTGAAACCAAATTATAACAAGCACTTTGTGCCCATTGAATTTACCTCGTTTTATCAGATATCGCCTCGTATCGGGGCTGAAATATAATGAAATACATAGAACCTAAACCTGTGAAATCGCCTTGCTAAATCAGGTACCTCGTTATAAAAGCTTGTAATAAATAGGTTCCACTGTAATTTGCTCTCACTCATTGGTCTAGTTGTCTTGCACATCCACAGGATAAATCAAGAACATAGGCACTACTGGAAACACATTCACTGACTATGTACTGGACGTTGAGTGGAATAAAAAATGCACTTAACAGCATACATGTAGTTATCTCAATAGATCTCATTACATGCTTTTCAGTCAATGTGCACAGAAGTCATCTCAAAGGTGGTTTGGATTCGTAAATCAGACACGTGCATGGTGCCATCTTGCGAATGCCTTGCACAGGGTGTGCGGAATGCACACTGCCTCAGTGTTGTGCAGCGCGCACAAACTAGACTATAGTTCAAAATGGCAACCCACGCGTGACATTCTCTAATACATGCATCACCAGTCGGCTCAAAAACGGTCCACATCCACGTCCACCCAATGTAAAAGTCCCCGTTGTTGGTAGAGGACATTGTCACATTTTTCTTTGAGCAGCTAACTGGCTGTAGATTCGCAGACGAGTGAAATAAAAAGAACCTGTCACTTAATGTGCTCAGTAAACGTCCTTATGTCTGTGTGTGTGAACACAGTCGACATCGATCCATACAATGTTATATGTCCCTGTTTTGGGACGAGGATCTGAGTTGTCACGTTTTTCTTTGGGCAGCTAACTGTTTGAAGAGTTGTCTCAGCTGACGTTTCCTGTCGTTGTGGCAACCTTTCATGAAAGAGAATAAAAAGGAGACATGAACATTGGATTAGAATAATCAGATAAAAATAAAAATTGACCCACACTTCATATAAAACTTGCCCCTATTAACTGTAATGATAATCGATAATAGTTTCAGTTTTGATCAATGAAGTGATACAATCAAAATTTCTAGACTGTTCCAAAATGAAATGAAATGAAATGAAATTTGGGGGTAAATATATTTTTTAGAAAATAAATAAGTGTGGAGCCCTGACTTATGCAAGTTTCACTTGAGTAAGGTTGAGTTAAATTTTTTAAAAGACATGCTAAACTCACCTAGAAATGTGTTGGTGGAGTATGAGGGAGGGCTGATGCAATCCACGCCCCCCTCCTCGGCCATGACTGGCCCATCGTCCCACATCAGGTCAAAGCCCCCTATCCTCTTCTCCTTGCCCGTCATCCTGATAAAGAAAATAGAATGCAAAACAAATCAAACAATTGAATGAATGAGATGAGCAAATGTAAGTAAAATGGGCTTCAGTACAAGGGAGGGCTGATGCAATCCACGCCACCCACCTCGGCCATGACTGGCCCATCGTCCCACATCAGGTCAAAGCCCCCTATCCTCTTCTCCTTGCCTGTCATCCTTTTACAGGGAATAAAATACAAAACATAAATACTGACAATCGATACATTTAATAAAAGAAATGAGCAAAGAAAAATGGGCTTTTGAATATGAGGGAGGGCGGATGCACGGGCGTAGACATGACATTGATACCCATTCAAGTGGGGGGGATGAGCTATTCATTCATCGGATTACATCCCCCCCAGTTGAATAGGTATTACGTAACTCGCTACGCCAGTGGGCGGATGCAATCTACCCATCATCCCACATCAGGTCAAAGCCCCTATCCTCTTCTCCTTGCTTGTCATCCTGTTTATTAGAGAGAATACAATACAAAGCATAATTTACTGGCAATTAAAACAATTGAATGAATGTAATGGCAAAGAAAACTGAACTTTATATATATTTTGTTATTATTTTGTATTGGGGCAAGTAAAGTTACAAAATGTATGATTTTACTGACATTTAACGCATTGACAACGGGAACCGAGTGGGCTATGTACAATGTCTATGGGGATTTCAGAATCTTGAAGGCAACAAGTTAAAACAATTGAATGAATGTGATGAGCAAAGAAAACTGAACTTTATATATATGGGCAACTCCAGTGTCACGGACATTACAAACAGACATTATTTTCATGACTTTCCAATGCCGCTACTAATTCATACCTCTACCTAATGTCTAACTTTTATTTTGATTACAAAGCAATAGCCTGGTTAAGTATGCAAACAAAGTTTCAGAACATTTATCCAATTCGTTACTGAGTAATTCTGCAAAATGTGTGCCGTCACGGACATTACATTTTTTGGACTTGACTTTTTGCATCCATATACATCTTTGCTAAAGTCTGTGAGTTCTGAGACCTCACAAAGGTGATTTAGGTATTTAATTATAGACCAGGCAATGATGAATTGAATCCAAGTTGGATTTTGCGAAACGGGCCAGGTATATGTGATCTAGACAACAAAACGTTGCGTCACAGACATTACATTTTCAGCGTCACGGACATTACAGTTTGTCCGGAGGATTTGATTAATTTAAAAATATACTTTAGAGCACTCAAAAGACCGACATTTTAATCTGAAAAGGTACTTTGATTATCAGTCATCAAATTTGGTGCCTTAAATAATAAAAATACCAGAAATTTTTGAAAATATAAGGATTTTCCTGAAATTTGCACAGGGTAGTCCCATATGTGGAGTTTCATGTATGGTTTCCGTTTCTCCTATAAGGAGACACCCGAGAATTAAAAAAATCAGGTGAACTGAAAGATATAATCATAGGATCATTTTGTATGAAAAAATAATCCAGAAAAAATCAATAGGTTTTGAAATAGAGCCAATTGTTTTTTTGAGTTCATGTCCACTTTTTCGTGGAGTTGCCCATATATATATTTTTTTTGTTTGTTTTGTATTGGGGCAAGTAAAGTTAAATAATGTATGATTTTACTTGCCCAAATAGGCCAGTACAAAAAAAGTAAGTGTGGAACCAGAGGCTTGCCCTACTGTACCTTGCTTCCATGTCCACTATGTGCAGGACGTCCTCCAGCAGTCCAAACTTGAGCATGTAATCCTCCTCACTACTGGCCGTCAAAGATGGCGACGCATTCACCTCTACTAGCCATCTGCAACAAATTAAAGGGATAGTAGTTTTAGTACAGTTCTGGTCAAAGTGAATTTTAGTCACTCAAACTTGCACCATATCATTCATATAACTCCACCATGCCCGAAAGGTATACAACTTATAAACGCCTAAGTAAGAAACCTGATATCATTAAAAAAAGCTGCTGTTAAAACACAATAGGTTAAAAAGTTAAAGTCCTTCCCCTGCCAATTTTGGCACATAAGGCAGCGCCTACCTCTGATTCATTAGCCCTAGGCCACTATAGTCCTCTAGTAACTCTGTGTGTTTATCTTCCCCTTCTCCATTCTATAAATGCCAAATGCTTGGCTAGAAGGCAGAAGGTACCGTTTTTAAAGTCTTTGCTCGGTACCTTGATATAAAGAGCTCTAAAATATTTACTAAACCCACTTATAACAAGGTAATTTTACCAGTCCCAGCCCTTTAGATTATTTTCTCTTTTTTTTAACCTTGATGTAACATGGTAATTTTCATGTCAATAATTTCCCCAAATCATCACTACTCACTTATCTCCTTTTTTTGTAATTTTGTTTCTTTTTCAGAAGCATAATCTAAACTACTGTCCTTACAGTTTAATATCGTTATCAATGAGAATATCATAGCCATATATAGAGCTCAAAGCAGCTTCCTTGTTTTTTACCATGATTTTCGAACGCTCTGCAAGCTCTTGATGATGCCTTTTGTACAATTTTCTAAAACCAACAATTATCACTTCTCACTTATTTTCTAAATTATACACTATATGAATGAAATGTACTGTACACTTACGGTTTGAGATCGTCATCCATGAGAATATCGTAGCCGTAGAGTTCAAAGCAGTGCTTGTCATTGATCATGATCTTCTGAACGCTCTGTAGACTCTTGATGAAGATTTCGTTCATGTTTCTGAACAGGATTTCCACCTGTACAGACAAAGAACAATATCATTGAGAGAAAAATGTAATTCTTAACATGTAAGTCCCATCTAGAAATATATAAGCAGGCAAGTACATTTTCTGCTCGGGCAAGGGAAATGTGAAAAGTTATGACGTTACTTGCCCAACGTGCCAGAGAGAAAATGTCTGTGTGGATCGAGATTCGTACATGAAACCTACACTAGCAACCACCTGTGTATAAAGACCACCTGTCTTTATAATGACCATATATCTGGACTCCCAAGAAGGCAGTTTACATATATGCACAAACCTGTCCATAAAGACCATCTGCTTTAATATTAAGACCAAGTTTTCTGCTCCCTTGGGTGGTCTTTATAGACAGGTTTGACACAAGGAGGCTGTTCACATACATGCACAAACCTGTCCATAAAGACCATCTGCTTTAATATTAAGACCAAGTTTTCTGCTCCCTTGGGTGGTCTTTATAGACAGGTTTGACCCAAGGAGGCAGTTCACATTTATGCACAAACCTGTCCATAAAGACCATCTGCTTTAATATTAAGACCAAGTTTTCTGCTCCCTTGGGTGGTCTTTATAGACAGGTTTGACACAAGGAGGCTGTTCACATACATGCACAAACCTGTCCATAAAGACCATCTGCTTTAATATTAAGACCAAGTTTTCTGCTCCCTTGGGTGGTCTTTATAGACAGGTTTGACCCAAGGAGGCAGTTCACATTTATGCACAAACCTGTCCATAAAGACCATCTGCTTTAATATTAAGACCAAGTCTTCTGCTCCCTTGGGTGGTCTTTATAGACAGGTTTGACTGTATATATACTTACAGCTTCGATGCCATGTTTGGCGGTGAGGTACTGCTTGATTTGGGGCATGGACCACTTGCACCCCTTCTCAGGATCATAGTCCGGAGCGGTCTTCTGGATGGCTACGTTGGTCAGATGGACATCTGCGTGGGTCAAAGTTTCCTGGTCAAGGTCTATAATGGAAGCATCTCTTAATGGTATCTTGAACATATTAGTTTTGAGTACTTGCAACAGAACAATTAACATGTAATTCTCAATACTCAACTATGTTGTTGGAAATCTTTGCTAAGTTTCCCAGTTAAGGTATATAATGGAAGAATATATTAATGATGTTTTATTTGTGTAGTATTTTGAATTATTTTTGTAAATTATTCAATAAAAATTGGTCCCCCACATTTTTCCCAATCTGGAAATTAAAAAAATGGTATGCTCTGACAAATTTAAACTTAGTTTTATTATTTCTTGAAGAGCCCTCTATACCAAAACTTAACTATCCCTTTAAATTGTGTTTATACAATAAATAAAGTTACAGGTAGTAAGTAAAAGGATACAGGCATCATCTATGGAATCCAGGGAGAAACGTGCGTTGGAGAATCTGGCAAAACCACTCCGATATAGCCATGCTCTCAACGGCACGTACTGCGATGAGAAAAAACAAGATTAGGGAGAGATAAAACAGAAAAAGCTGTTACAAATACAGTTGATCCTGACTTAGATGCCTCCTTTCTATATAGCAGCCAATATGCCCACAGTAGCCATCTATTAAAAGTGATCCCCTCCAGAGAAAAACAATCTTATGGAACCTATTCATTTAATTGGCAGTAAGATCAGTGTAAAAGCCTTAAAGCAGTCAAAAAATTAATGAGGTCTCTAAGCCCCCAATTTATAAGAGAACTCGCATCAATTATCATGACTTCAATGCAAAACAAATATCAGAGAGTACTGCCATTTAAATGCAGGCTGGCTTGAAAACAAACCCACACAAATCATGCATTCATATTGTTTCCCCCTTTTCTCAAATTGAGCTTACCGACGTGACTAAAACGTAGACTCTGAGATCAAATTTCCTCCCTCCGATCAGATACGGCCTCTCGATGTACTTGGAAACGATGTACGTCTCGACTGGCTCTTTGTCGTCTGACTTCTCTTCACGAGGGCGGTAGATGTCACTCTGATTGGAAAATCCATTAGATCGAGAGATAGGCAGAGATTAAGAAAAAGCACTAGAAATTGAGAAATCTTGTTTTTACATTATAGCTGACTGGGACATAAGATAGAAAAGTTCATTCCTAGAATTGCCAAAACTGACAATAAATTATTCTGCTTAAAGGGGTAGTTTAGTTTTGGTAAGGCTGAACTTTAGTAGCCAAAACCTGCACAGTAACATTATAAACTAATAGTTATAACTCCACCATGCTCGAAAGGTATCAAAAATTGCAAACGACTAAGTAAAAAGCCTGTTATCATTAAAAAAGAACCATTAAAACACAAGAGGGCACTTTTTAAAAAGGCATTGGTTTCAACCATTTTTCATACAAAATTATGCATGTGATGTTTTATTGATATAGTGATTAAATAGCGAGATCATCAACAACTATTTAAAAAACGCTTTTGAAATTTTTTGAAAAAGTGCAAGCATTTTTTGATTTGTTTCTAAAAATCATCTAATTATTTGGGCCCCAAATAATTATAAGATCAGATAAACTATTGATATTTCAGCCATTTCTGGGTCG
Source organism: Echinarachnius parma (assembly GCA_037951105.1). Taxonomy (NCBI): domain Eukaryota; kingdom Metazoa; phylum Echinodermata; class Echinoidea; order Clypeasteroida; family Echinarachniidae; genus Echinarachnius; species Echinarachnius parma. Next base: position 5,203 of record JBAMJV010007276.1, on the reverse strand, counting down.
ATTTTGACCAAATAAAGTTTATTCTGCCATTAAAATTGCATGTTCTCTCAAATTCGACACTCAGTTTTTCATTACCTCACAAAAAAATTGTGATGTGCAGCGCCCTCTCTACCAAAACTAAACTACCCCTTTAATATGGTTGTTACCTTCTTCCAGTCTGTAATGTCCTTGAGTTTCCGGAAGAGGAAGATTCCCTTCCCCTGGGACTTGGCGACAGGTTTCATGATCCAAACCGAGCCCGGGTTCTTCTTGAACTCATCCACGAACATGTGATACTCAGACTGTCAAAAGAATAAGAATCAAGAAGAAATTATTTAAACTTATCACAATTAAAAAAGAAAAATTCTGAAATTGGCAATCGTTTAAAGACCAAAGCTGGAGGCTGGGATCTTCTTGAACTCATCCACGAACATGTGATACTCAGACTGTCAAAATAATAACAAAGAAAACAATTATTTAAACTTATCACAATTAAAAAAGAAAAATTCTGAAATTGGCAATCGTTTAAAGACCAAAGCTGGAGGCTGGGATCTTCTTGAACTCATCCACAAACATGTGATACTCAGACTGTCAAAACAATAACAAAGAAAACAAACTTATTGCAATTTAAAAAGAAAGATTCCTGAAATTGGCCATCAGTTTAAAGACCTAAACCAAGTCCGGGGTCTTCTTGAACTCATCCACGAACATCTGATACTCAGACTGTTGAATGAATCGGGGAAAAAATGCATTAGAAAGATTTATGGTTCATACTGTACACCTTTTTTCCAAGTCAAATTCCATGAACTTCCATTACCTTTACAGCAAGAATTTCATAACTTTCCATGACTTTTCACCACTTTCAGGAGACAAAATAAGCTCTGAAAATCATTATTTGTATTTTAGTGCTGAATAAATGCAGATGAAAAGAAATTTCATGACCCATTAGATAATTTTACATTGTTCCCTGACTTTCAATGCCTGTTAAGCACAAAAATAAAATTCTGTGACTAAAATTTCTAGGTCTTCCAGGTCGTGTAAGAACCATACAATTCCTAAGAATAGGCAACCAGTTAAAGTGATCCATTATTCTTTAACGAACCATTAGCCTTTTTAATAACTTACTGGGATAATGTTGGCAATCAGTTAAATGACCAATACCGAGCCCGGATTCTTCTTGAATTCCTCCCAATGTGCAACTCGGCATAAGCGTACCCAGGATTTTTTTTCAAGGGGGTGTTTTTTGCTTGATTCAGTGGCATAGTTGGGGTTTATTTGAACACCTTAATCCTTAATCAGTCATTTTTTGGCTAACACCCCCCCCCCCCTCGGTACGCCTATGCTTCTAAGACTGTCAAACGCATTGAGAAAATCTTTTTAAAAGCAATTGAACCAGATAGATTTCTTAGAAACTGCAACCAATTTAATGAACCATACTATTCGAACCAGTTTCTTAAAAGAAATTAAAAACTATGTGACACTTACTGGAAGTTCAAAGGTCATAGGGAAAAAGTCGCACAACGATGCCTCGATCTTGCCGCACTCTCTCTCCAGCGTCTTGCGGTGGCGCTTCAGGTTCTTCACCATCAGGTTCTTCCTCGTCAGCTGCAGTAAAGGGAAAAAAAACAACTTAATAATAAATAAGATAACAATTAGCGCTATTCCTGTAAGTATCATGGCCCTTTACATTATTACCCCAGACCGGTCAGGGATATACACATGGAAAACATTCCTGCACATAAGTGCACATTTCCATCCACTCCCTAGGGAGTATTCCAGCCAGTTGCCTGTTGGGCTTATCATACCAGAAAATATATATTACAGCTCCAATGCATGAATGGTATATATGTAACTGAAAGTAATATGGTCAATTAAACTAAAACTTGATTGCACTTTCATTATTTTATTAATGGCGCGTACAATCAAGAATAATACTCATTCTAGGTAAAAATTAATAACAAAATCATCCTCCAATTGCACAAAAATATGTGTGAACAATCACCTTTTCTTATCCTGTGGTGATTAGAGAGAGCTTTATAGATACCGTATTTGCTGGTGTATTAACCGCACCTTTTTTCAACAAAAAAAAAGAAAAAAAAAGGGGGTTCGGTTAATACACGACCGTATTAACCGCACTTTTTTTTTTTTTTTTTTAGGGGTGCGGTTAATACACCGGAGCGGTTAATACACTGACAAATACGGTATTGCCCCTTACCTCGTAGTGGTTTCTGAAATGGTTGATGCGGACGTGGTCCTCCATGAAGCACTGATCAAAGTACTCCCGCATCCAGCCCCGGTCCGCCCAGAACACGTCAAAATCATTGTCATCTCTACACAAATTTATCATACACATACATTCAATCAAATATTAAATGTACGCAAACTGACAAAATGTATGTACATGTATGTACACCTGGCTCAAAATTAGCATGATGTGGTAGTCTGCTGGCCCGGATAAAAGTGAAAAGTGAAAGTCAAGCTGTCACCAAATTATTTGTTACCAGTTCAAAAGGATTTGATTTTGGTATCATAATGCAATCTCCAAAGACCCAAACTCACATATATTTTTTTGATCCAAGTGTGAATGTGATAATCAAATATATACTTCCCTAAATTGGAAATTAAAATAAAATAAGTATTTTTGTCTCTCATTTTCCCCATTGATTCAGCCCCCCCCTCCCTGCCAAGATGCTTGTTTTGGTTCACCAGAAACTTGATTTCACTTGCGCCTGACCAACCCATAAGGAAATGTTGAGCCTTGGTGTACATACATGCATTACATACATCATTTCATGAAAATCAATTGAATAAAGGAGCAGATATATAAACATTAAAATTTGTCAAACTTCTTAAATTTTACATAGCTATTTTTCCCTCTAACATGTGATCACTATGTAGCGGATTATATGCTCTCATAATGAATAATAATGTCTTATGATGAAGTGTAAAAAAACACATCCATTTAGCCTTCAACTTAAAATGCAGAATAAATTGAAAACTTGACCGCAAACAAATAACTTAATCGCACAAAAAAGTTAGAAGTAATAATTAAGCCACTAGATTTTTGTTTCAGTTAGGGAGGTATTGTAATTTGTGCTATAATTTTTTTAGCAAAGGCAGTACTTTTAGAGGAGTTAATATACTGTACAAAATGTTATATAAATGTTCCCGCCTATTTTGATTCCAAAGTAAAAAAAAACAAAAACAAACAAACAAAGAACTATCATGGATTTTGGAAAATAAAAGTGGTGCCTACATCATGCACTTTCAATTAAATTATTAGCACTGCAAGTCACACAATGCACACAACTTATCAACATGTCCTATGAAATATGAAATAATTAATTAGATATGAAATTAGATGACCTTTATTCCCCTTTGTTACATTTCCCATATGATGAGTTAAGGGTGGGGTTGATTTGCTGGATTACTTATCAATATTTTGTATTTTATTTAGAGGCAAATGTGAGTAAAAGCTACACAGATGCTTGTTTTTGGTTGTTGTTGTTTTTATTTGTTGGTGCTTGATTTTCATGCAAAGCATACTATTATTTCTAAGCAGACACATCACCATGCAAACAAAAATTATCAATTTCAGTCAATTTAATTTGTTAGGTGAATTGAAATCTAAAGAAGATGTAGAAGTACTCAATTTTGTTTTTTCAATTTCGCAACAGAGAGAAATGGAATACAGTCAAATCTGTGTATAGTGACCACCAATCAAAAATAAGAAAAGTGGGCACTGTAGACAGGTGACCATTATAGACAATGTTCCATAAAATTGTTTGATCTCTGCAAGGGATCATTTTTGGTGGCCACTGTAGGCAGGTTGGCGCCAACAGACAGATAGCGCTAAGAGTAAGACTATTAGTTTGACTGTATGTCTATATTTGTGCTCCTTTTTGTTCAATTGATTTCCATCATTGTATGTAAACAGCAACTTGGAAAGAATTAGAAAAGAATAGACCGGATTGCTAACCTCAAAGTGGTTTCTAAAATGGTTAATCCGGACGTGCTCCTTGAAGTAACCCCGGTCAAAGTTCTCCTTCATCCAGCCCACATCCACCCAATTGAAATCAACCTCACCCTGGCCCTCACTGCAACAATCAACACAGAGATAGATATTACAAGAGAATTCACAGTTATGTATAACATGGACAATGCTCAAAATTAGCCCAGGCCTGCTGGCCCAGGTCCAATACAATTAGACTTAGGCCACTGAATTCATTGATGCTTAACTCCACTGGCCCAAATGGCCAAACAAACATAACATAATTTGTAATGTTTTCCTTTGTTTGGGGACACCAGATTAAGGGTTTGGGTTTATACTAGAATGTGAAAAGTCTTGTTTTTACTTGCATCCTGCAAGCTGCAACTGGGCCACAAGGCAAAAAAGTTAATTTCAAGCATTGGAAGAGAGTTTAAGAGAATGGATGTAGGACAGGTCAATTGCTCCTTCATCCAACCCACATCCACCCAATTGTTCCAAATCAACCTCACCCTGGCCCTCACTGCAACAATCAACACAGAGGTAATGTAGACTAGTTATTAAAAAGAGATTTGAAAGATTTTATTAGGATTGGTGTCAGCGATACATTTCTTGTAGATTTAACTTTCAAGAGATTTGATAGAATAGAAGCAGGATCGGTCAAAGAGCTTTTTTTATTCAAGTGATCCAACCCCTATCCAATCAATTCAAATCAACCTCACCCTGTCCCTCACTGCAACAAGTAACACATGAATAATTTATAGAGATATATATAGCAAAGGATTATACAGTCCAAATAGAGTTTGTGAAATGTGTGTACTAGTGCATGGTGCCAGTGGTGGTGATCTGAACAAGTGATCTGAAAAAAGGGGGCTAGCTTCCACTGGAATCAAACCCCAGGCTTCTGGATTTCCAGACCTGCAGACCAGCACTCCGATTCATGGCCACTATTATCATTTAACCCGTTCAGGACTGGTCCCGAAAATACTCGGGCTTGGGTCTATGGAGAATACATGTTGTAGCAGAATCATTCCGTCCTGAATGGGTTAAGCTAGCCTAGAAGCTCTTTTGATGGCACTCTTTCCCCATAACGAGAGAAGGACCACCATCATAAGAGCTTCAAGTTTTAGCGGTCAGAATGCTGGTCTGGCAATTTGGATGTCTACTGTACCGTAACATGTACATAAATGTTCTAGTAAGTTATTTTGGGGTTATTATCTCAATGTGTGCAATATA